>CAKAOJ020000541.1:195000-220230 GCA_916701645.2 Sebastolobus alascanus
TAACGTTATGAACATTAACATTAACATTATTAACATTAACATTAACATTATTAACATTAACATCATTCACATTAATCAGTAGGTCACCTGATAATAAGAGTTAAAGTCCTCTCTCTGAGTTATTGATATCTGCTGATGTAATCAATTGATAACTATTGATTAGCATATTACTGTGTGATCATTCATCAGCGACCTCTTATTCACACTGTTTACCTCCAGACCATAATAATCCTGTGTTGTCTGCAGGTGTGAGCGTGCTGGAGGCTCCCAGGTGGCCGGTAGAGAAGGTGAGCAACACAACCAGAGTTTAACTGATCCCAGATCAGTTTACTGAGTCCAACAGATCGGCTGTTTCATGAGTTATTAAAAACATTATTATTAACATCATGAAGAGAAAAGACTCGTTCCATCTGCAGCTGTTTACAGGAAACTGTGTTTAAAGTGTTTAAAGTAGAGCAGTTAGTCCATTAAAACATTTAATCACGATTAATCTCACATCTTTTATTTGTTCTAAATGAACCTTAAAGGGAGATTAGAACAGTATTTAATCCTCTTATCAACATGGGAGTGGACAAATATGCTGCTTTATGCAAATGTATGTATATATTTATTATTGTAAATCAGTGAACAACACAGAACAATGACAGATATTGTCCAGAAACCCTCACAGGTTCTGCATTTAGCATAAAACAATATGCTCAGATCATAACATGGCAAACTGCAGCCCAACAGGCAACAACAGCTGTCAGTGTGTCAGTGTGCTGACTTCACTATGACTTGCCCCCAAACTGCATGTGATTATCATAAAGTGGGCATGTCTGTAAAGGGGAGACTCGTGGGTACCCATAGAACCCATTTACATTCACTGACCCATACATTCACTGATCTGGAGGTCAGAGGTGTCCAAAATGTCCAAAAAATGTAAAAAAAAAAAAGAAGTTCAACAATGTCAAAAAATTTACAATAAAAAATTGAAAGATGTCTGAAAAATGTAAGAAAAAAAATAAAAAAATTTAATAATGTTGGAATTTTTTTTTTGAAAAATGTAAAAAAAAAAAAATTGAATGATGTCGTAAACAAAATTGAAAACGTACGATAAATTTAAAGAAAAAAAAAAAAATTGAATGATATCGAAACAATTTTTAACAAATATCCGTAAAATGTAAAAAAAAAAAAAAAGAAATGTAAAAGAAAAAAAAGTCTGAAAAATGTCCAAAAAATGTAAAAAAAAAAAGAAAAAGAAAAAAAAAGTCTGAAAAATGTCCAAAAAAAAAAAAAAAAAAGTTCAAAAAATGTCCCCAAAAAAGCCTGGAAAATGTGGAAAAAAAAAAAAAAAAAAAATTTGAATGATATCGAAAACAAAATTGAAAAATGTCCGAAAAATGTAAAAAAAAAATAATTCAGTAATGTCGAAATTCTTTTTTGAAAAATGTCAGAAAAATGTAAAAAAGAAATTGAATGATGTCGAAAACAAAATTGAAAAATGTAAAGAAAAAAAAAAAATTGAATATTGTCAACAATTTTTAACAAATATCCGTAAAATGTAAAAAAAAAAATAATAAAAAAAAATGTAAAAGACAAAAATAAAAAAAAGTCTGAAAAATGTCCAAAATATAAAAAAAAAATAAAATAAATAAATAAATAAAAGTTCAAAAATGTCCCAAAAAAATTCTGAAAAATGTCCAAATAATGTAAAAAAAAAAAGTTGGAAAAATGTCCTCAAAAAAGTCTGAGAAATGTGAAAAAAAAAAAAAAAAAATTTGAATGATGTCGAAAATAAAATTGAAAAATGTCCGCAAAAAATGTAAAAAAAAAATACTTCAGTAATGTTGAAATTTTTTTTTGAAAAATGTCAGAAAAATGTCAAAAAAAAATTGAATGATGTCGAAAACAAAATTGAAAAATGTCCGATAAATGTAAAGAAAAAAAAGAAATGTAATATTGTCGAAACAATTTTTAACAAATATCCGTAAAATGTAAAAAAAAAAATAATAAAAAAAAATGTAAAAGAAAAAAATTAAAAAAAGTCTGAAAAATGTCCAAAATATAAAAAAAAAAATAAATAAATAAAAGTTCAAAAAATGTCCCAAAAAAACTCTGAAAAATGTTAAAAAAAAAAAAAAGTTTGAATAATGTTGAAAAAAAACCTTGAAAAATGTAAAAAAAAATGTTGAAAAAAAAAAAAATCTGAAAAATCTCCAAAATGTAAAAAAAAAAAAAAAAGGTTTGAATAATGTCGAAATTTTACCAGAAACTTCTGAAATGGAGCCACTACAACCTAAAAATCATGAGTTTTGTTAATGTGTTAAAGAAATTAGTTGCGACTTATTATCACGTTAACTTTGACTGTGTGTGTGTGTGTGTGTGTGTGTGTGTGTGTGTTTGTGTGTGTGTGTGTGTGTGTGTGTGTGTGTGTGTGTGTGTGTGTGTGTGTGTGTTTGTGTGTGTGTGTGTGTGTGTGTGTGTGTGTGTGTGTGTGTTTGTGTGTGTGTTGTAGGATGCCATGGTAACTGGTCCGACTCCGGTGAAGCTGCAGGTCTCTGAGTCTCTGTTGGTTCTGGAGGACTCCAAGCCGCCGGTCACCAAACGCCACAGGAAGCTGCTCCTGAAAAACCCCGCCGGCGGCGAAGAGGAACAACATCTGCAGCAGCAGCTGGCGGAGAAGCTGGCGTCCCGGCGCCGCCTGCTGACCGACGTCTGTGCCCAATACCAGCCGGGCGTCGCGGACTGGCTGGTCTCGCGGCGGCAGGTGTCCCGGGTTTACGTGGAGGACCGGTCCAGGCTGCTGTACTGCGAGGTGCCCAAAGCCGGCTGCTCCAACTGGAAGCGGGTTCTGATGGTGTTGGGAGGCAGCGCCACCTCCACACGAGACATTCCTCACGACGCGGCGCATTACGGCAACCACCTGCGGCGCCTGGAGAGCTACGACCGCGCCGGCACCGCCGAGAGACTCCGGTCCTACACCAAGGTTCTGTTCGTCAGGGAGCCTTTCGAGCGGCTGGTGTCGGCGTTTCGGGACAAGTTCGAGAGTCCGAACTCGTACTACCACCCGGTCTTCGGACGCGCCATCATCTCCAGGTACCGCGCCAACGCCACGCACACCGCGCTGCGTACCGGCGCCGGCGTCACCTTCAGGGAGTTCGTCCGGTACCTGCTGGACGTGCGCCGGCCAGTTGGGATGGACATCCACTGGGAGCCCGTCAGCCAGCTGTGCAGCCCCTGCCTCCTCCGGTACGACTTCATCGGCAAGTTCGAGAGCCTGAAGGAAGAAGCCGACTTCCTGCTGCGGAACGTCGGAGCGCCGAGGAACCTCACGTTCCCCGACTTCAAGGACCGGAACCCGCGAGCCGAGAGAACCTCCTCCAGAATCACCAAGAGGTACTTCTCACAGCTCAACGCCACCGAGAGGCAGAAGGTCTTCGACTTCTACTACATGGACTACCTGATGTTCAACTACCCCAAACCCTTCACAGACCTGCACTGAGGCCAGGACCGGGACCAGGACCAGGGCCGGGGCCGGGGCCGGGGCCGGGGCCGGGGCCGGGGGAGGCACTGAGTTCAGGTGCAGGGAGGGTACTGAGTCCAGGACTGGGGGGGGGGGTCTGAAGCTAAAGACTTGACAGATCAGAACTCCCTCATGTTTCTGGTTTCAGGACTACAGAAGAACTACTGCTCCTGTTGGACCTTGTCTGATTCTGGTTCTTATGGTGGGCCGAGGAAGAACCTGATCAGGTCTAGGAGTTGATCTGGATCACAGATACACTAATTATTGGCGGAGGTCTGCCCTTCCAGTGTTCTATCGACCTTCGTTCTAAATTCTTCAGGAAGTGATGAACTATTTTAGTTTCAGAGAACGGATCAGAACCAGGGGGTTAATCTGACCTTTGACCTTTACTTTAGTCGTACAGCTGAGTGACTTCTGTGAAGTTAGTTTTAACTTCATTTCTCTGAGACGGAGACAGGTACAGCTCTTCTTCTTCTTCTCCTCTTTCCAGGTTAGTCATCATCAGGTGAGACTGATGACATCATCAGGTGAGACCGATGACGTCATCAGGTGAGACCGATGATGTCATCAGGTGAGACCGATGATGTCATGTTTCCTCTCAAACTAACAGAGTTTAACATTTAAACTCGGAATGCTGCAGTAATAAAACCTGTCTTAAATCAGAACGTCTATGTGACGTAGACGATGACGTAGACGGTAACGTAGACGATGACGTAGACGATGACGTAGACGATGACCTAGACGATGACGTAGACGATAACGTAGACGATGACGTAGACGATGACCTAGACGATAACCTAGACGATGACGTAGACGATGACGTAGACGATGACCTAGACGATGACGTAGACGATGACGTAGACGATAACCTAGACGATGACCTAGACGATGACGTAGACGATGACCTAGACGATGACGTAGACGATAACCTAGACGATGACGTAGACGATGACGTAGACGATGACCTAGACGATGACGTAGACGATGACCTAGACGATAACCTAGACGATGACGTAGACGATGGCGTAGACGATGACGTAGGCGATGACGTTGACGTAGACGATAACCTAGACGATAACCTAGACGATGACGTAGATGATGACGTAGACGATAACCTAGACGATGACGTAGACGATGACGTAGACGATGACCTAGACGATGACGTAGACGATGACCTGGACGATAACCTAGACGATGACGTAGACGATGGCGTAGACGATGACGTAGGCGATGACATAGGCGATGACGTTGACGTAGACGATAACCTAGACGATGGCGTAGACGATGACGTAGACGATGACGTAGACGATAACGTAGACGATAACCTAGACGATGACCTAGACGATGACGTAGACGATGACCTAGAAGATAACCTAGACGATGAATAGACGATGACGTAGACAATGACTTAGACGATGACCTAGACGATGACGTAGACGATAACCTAGACGATGACGTAGACGATGACGTAGACGATGAACTAGACGATGACGTAGACGTTGACGTAGACGATGACATAGACGATGACGTAAACGATGACGTAGACGGTGACGTAATGACGTAATGACGTAGACGTAGACGGTGACGTAGACGATGACGTAGACGATGACGTAGACGGTGACGTAGACGGTAACGTAGACGATGACGTAAACGATGACGTAGACGGTGACGTAATGACGTAATGACGTAGACGTAGACGGTGACGTAGACGGTGACGTAGACGATGACGTAGACGATGACGTAGACGATGACGTAGACGGTGACGTAGACGATGACGTAGACGATGACGTAGACGATGACGTAGACGGTGACGTAGACGATGACGTAGACGATGACGTAGACGATGACGTAGACGGTGACGTAGACGATGACGTAGACGATTACGTAGACGATGACGTAGGTGATGACGTTGACGTAGACGATAACCTAGACGATGACGTAGACGATGACGTAGACGATGACGTAGACGATGATGTTGACGTAGACGATGACGTAGACGATGACCTAGACGATGACGTAGACGATAACGTAGACGATGACGTAGACGATGACCTAGACGATAACCTAGACGATGACGTAGACGATGACGTAGACGATGACGTAGACGATGACGTAGACGATGACCTAGACGATGACGTAGACGATGACGTAGACGATAACCTAGACGATGACCTAGACGATGACGTAGACGATGACCTAGACGATGACGTAGACGATAACCTAGACGATGACGTAGACGATGACGTAGACGATGACCTAGACGATGACGTAGACGATGACTTAGACGATAACCTAGACGATGACGTAGACGATGGCGTAGACGATGACGTAGGCGATGACGTTGACGTAGACGATAACCTAGACGATAACCTAGACGATGACGTAGACGATGACGTAGACGATAACCTAGACGATGACGTAGACGATGACGTAGACGATGACCTAGACGATGACGTAGACGATAACCTGGACGATAACCTAGACGATGACGTAGACGATGGCGTAGACGATGACGTAGGCGATGACATAGGCGATGACGTTGACGTAGACGATAACCTAGACGATGACGTAGACGATGGCGTAGACGATGACGTAGGCGATGACATAGGCGATGACGTTGACGTAGACGATAACCTAGACGATGGCGTAGACGATGACGTAGACGATGACGTAGACGATAACGTAGACGATAACCTAGACGATGACCTAGACGATGACGTAGACGATGACCTAGAAGATAACCTAGACGATGAATAGACGATGACGTAGACAATGACTTAGACGATGACCTAGACGATGACGTAGACGATAACCTAGACGATGACGTAGACGATGACGTAGACGATGAACTAGACGATGACGTAGACGTTGACGTAGACGATGACATAGACGATGACGTAAACGATGACGTAGACGGTGACGTAATGACGTAATGACGTAGACGTAGACGGTGACGTAGACGATGACGTAGACGATGACGTAGACGGTGACGTAGACGGTAACGTAGACGATGACGTAAACGATGACGTAGACGGTGACGTAATGACGTAATGACGTAGACGGTGACGTAGACGATGACGTAGACGATGACGTAGACGGTGACGTAGACGATGACGTAGACGATGACGTAGACGATGACGTAGACGGTGACGTAGACGATGACGTAGACGATTACGTAGACGATGACGTAGACGGTGACGTAGACGATGACGTAGACGATGACGTAGACGATGACGTAGACGGTGACGTAGACGATGACGTAGACGATTACGTAGACGATGACGTAGGTGATGACGTTGACGTAGACGATAACCTAGACGATGACGTAGACGATGACGTAGACGATGACGTAGACGATGACCTAGACGATGACGTAGACGATGACCTAGACGATGACCTAGACGATGACCTAGACGATAACCTAGACGATGACCTAGACGATGACGTAGACGATGACCTAGACGATAACCTAGACGATGACGTAGACGATGACGTAGCCGATGACGTACGCGATGACGTTGACGTAGACGATGACATAGACGATGACGTAAATGATGACGTAGACGGTGACGTAATGACGTAGACGATGACGTAGACGATGACGTAGACGGTGACGTAGACGATGACGTAGACGATTACGTAGACGATGACGTAGACGGTGACGTAGACGATGACGTAGACGATGACGTAGACGGTGACGTAGACGATGACGTAGACGATTACGTAGACGATGACGTAGGCGATGACGTTGACGTAGACGATAACCTAGACGATGACGTAGACGATGACGTAGACGATGGCCTAGACGATGACCTAGACGATAACCTAGACGGTGACGTAGACGGTGACGTAGACGATGACGTAGACGATGACGTAGACGATGACGTAGACGGTGACGTAGACGGTGACGTAGACGGTGACGTAATGACGTAGACGATGACGTAGACGATTACGTAGACGATGACGTAGACGGTGACGTAGACGATGACGTAGACGATGACGTAGACGGTGACGTAGACGATGACGTAGACGATTACGTAGACGATGACGTAGGCGATGACGTTGACGTAGACGATAACCTAGACGATGACGTAGACGATGACGTAGACGATGACCTAGACGATGACCTAGACGATAACCTAGACGGTGACGTAGACGGTGACGTAGACGATGACGTAGACGATGACGTAGACGATGACGTAGACGGTGACGTAGACGGTGACGTAGACGGTGACGTAATGACGTAGACGATGACGTAGACGTAGACGATGACGTAGACGATGACGTAGACGATGACCTAGACGATAACCTAGACGATGACGTAGACGATGACTTAGACGATGACCTAGACGATGACCTAGACGATGACGTAGACGATGACGTAGACGATGACGTAGACGATGACGTAGACGATGACGTAGACGGTGACTTAGACGGTGACGTAGACGGTGACGTAATGACGTAGACGATGACGTAGACGATGACGTAGATGGTGACGTAGACGATGACGTAGACGTAGACGATGACGTAGACGATGACGTAGACGATGACCTAGACGATGACCTAGACGATGACGTAGACGTAGACGTAGACGTAGACGATGACTTGTCATCAGACTAAAGAGACTTTATGAGATGAAGGTGAGGACGACCTTGAGGACGACCTTGAGGACGACCTTGAAGCCTTACTGTAACACTGCCATTCTCCACCTGATGCATCACAGTGGTTGATGTGAATCATTATAATAACAATAAATGTTTTTGTCCAGAAACTGAGACGTGGTGGTTTTTATTTAGTCCATGATCCGGGGGGGGGGGGGGTTATACCATGATCCGGGGGGGGGGGGGGGGGTTATACTATGATCCAGACGTAGAATGCTTCAATGGGGAAAATTCTGAATGTCTCTCCAAATGCCCTCATAACTAACTTCATATATATATATATATCTGGTGTGCCCGTGGATAGTTCCAGCATAAAGAGCACAAATACAGCTTTAAAATTATATATTACATGAATAACAACAACAACAACATTTATTATCAGAATAATCTTAACTTTGTGCAGTTTGTATCTGATAGAATGATCAGAACTTTGCACTAGATTCTGTTATTCGGGCAGTTTGTAAACTACTTTCTTAGCAGCAGAACCACAAAATAATACCAAAAGTCAGAAAACTGAACCAATAAATGAATTCTCTTCTCCATTATTTCATATTTCCCACTGTGACCTCATCGTCAGTATAAACATGTTATTAAAAGTGATGATTCTGGATCAGTGGGTTATAGTCCAGCTGACATGACAACATGATGTTCACTTTTTCACAAACACATGAAACTTGGTTACTTAACTTTTTGGAGCCTTGAAACTTTTTCAAAACAGCCTTTAAAAAAAACTTCCCGTGGCCTTTACTTCACCAAACCAAAGAATTTTGATAGTCCCTTAACAAACATGAAACACGAAATTGATTCCCCCCTTTTTTTTTTAAATTTTTAAATGAACCATTTAAACAATAAAGTTATGAAATTAAGGGGTGTTTTATTAGCAAATCCGTATCTGAGGGCCGGGGGGGGGGTTAACTAGCCCCAAATAAAATCTTCTGGGAAAATTTAATTTTTAAAAAAAAATACTCTTTAATAAAACTGGGGATTTAAAAAAAAAGGCCCAAATCAGTTTAAATTTAAAAATGAATAAACAAAAAAAAATTTTTTCAAATTCCTTTTTTTTAAAAATAAATAAAAAATTTAAACTTAGCTGTACCAGTTTTTAAATTTCCGGAAAACCCAAATTTACAAAGAAAAATAAAATAAAAATTTTCCCCTTTTATTAATTGCTTTCTTCTTTTTTAAAAAAAGGGGAAAAGGGTTTAAGGCCCCCCCTTTTTTCCCCCCCCTTTTGTCCCCACCCCCTCTCTCCCTTTAAACCCCCTTTTCCTTTTACCTCCTTTCTTTCTAAAACCTTTTTCCCCCCTTGTTTTCCCCCTTTTCCTTTCCCCTTTTATTTTTTCTTTTTTTTTTAAACCTTTTTTCCTCCTTTTCCCCCTTCCCCCTTTTTTTTTCCTTTTTCTTCCCTTCCCCCCTTTCCTCCCCCTTCCCCCCCCCTTTTTCTTTTTCCCCCCCTTTTTTTTTCCCCTTCCACTTTCCCTCCTCCTTTTTTTTTCCCCCTTCCCTCTTCCCCCCCTTCCCCTCCTCCTTTTTCTCTCCTTCTTTCCCCCTTCCCTCCTCTTCCCCCCTTCCCCTTTTTCCTCCTTTTTCCCCCTTCCCCCCACCTCTCCCCCCCCTCCTCTTTCCCCCCTTTCCCCCCCCCTTTTTTTCCCCCCTCCTTTCCTTTCCCCCCCTTTTTCCACCTTTTTCCCCTTTTTTCCCTCCTTCTTTTTTTTTCCCCCCCTTCCCCCTTTTTTCTCCTTTTCCCCCTCCCTCCTCCTCCTCCCCCCCACTCTCCCTCCCCTCCTCCTTCCCCTCCCCTCCTCCCTCTCCTCCTCCTCCTCCTCCTCCTCCTCCTCCCCTCCCCCCTCTCCCCCTCCTCCCCCTCCCCTCTCTCTCTCCCCTCCCCCCTCTCTCCCTCCTCCTCCTCCTCCCTCCTCTCCTCTCCTCCTCCTCCTCCTCTTCCCCCCCTTTTTTCCTCTCTCTCTCTCTCTCCTCCCCCTCCTCCTCCTCCCTCTCCCCCCTCCCCTCCTCCCCCTCCTCCTCCTCCCTCTCCTCCTCCTCCTCCCCTCCCCCCCTCCTCCTCCTCCTCCTCCTCCCCCCTCCTCCCCCCTCCCCTCCTCCTCCTCCTCCTCTCTCTCTCTCCTCCTCCTCCTCCCCTCCTCCTCCCCCTCCCTCCCCCCCTCCTCCTCCCCTCCTCCTCCCCCCCCCTCCTCCTCCTCCTTCTCCCTCCTCCTCCTCCTCTCTCTCCTCCTCCTCCCTCCCTCCTCCCCCCCCCCCCCTCCTCCTCTCCTCCCTCCCCCCCCTCCTCCTCCCCCCCCTCCTCCTCCTCCTCCCCTCTTTTCCTCCTCCCCTCCTCCTCCTCTCCTCCTCCCCTCCCCCTCTCTCTCCCCCCTCTCCTTCCCCCTCCTCCCCTCCCCCTCCCCCCCCTTTCCCTCTCCTCCCCCCCTCCCTCCCCCTCCTCTCCTCCTCCTCCCCCCTCTCTCCTCCCCCTCCCCCTCTCCCCTCTCCCCTCTCTCCCTCCTCCTCCCCCCCCCTCCCCCCCCCTCCCCCCCCCCCCTCCCCTCCTTCTCTTCCTCCCCCTCCCCTCCCCCCCCTCCCTCCTCCTCCTCCCCCTCCCTCCTCCCCTCCTCCTTCCCTCTCCTCCCCCTCCTCTCCCTCCCCCCCCCTCCCCCCCCTCCCCCCACCTCCCCCTCCCCCTCCTCCCCCCCCCCTCCTCCCCCTCCTCTCCTCCCCTCTCTCTCTCTCTCTCTCCCTCCCTCCCCCTCCTCCCCCCTCCCCTCCTCCCCTCCCCCTCCCTCCTCCCTCCCCTCCTCCCCCCTCCTCCTCCTCCCCCCCCTTTTCCTCCCCCCCCCCTCCTCCTCTCCTCCTCCTCCTCCCCCTCCTCCTCTCCTCCTCCTCCTCCTCCTCCCCTCTTCCTCCTCCCCTCCTCCTCCTCCTCCCTCTCCTCCCCCTTTTCCCCCTCCTCCCCCCCCCCCCTCCTCCTCCCCCCCCCTCCTCCCCCCTCCTCTCTCCCCCCTCCCCTCCCCCTCCCCCTCTCCTCCTCCTCCCCTCCCCCCCTTTTCCTCTCCTCCCTCCTCCTCCCCTCCCCTCTCCCCCTTTCCCCCTCCTCCCCTCCCCTCCTCCTCCTCCCCCCCCTCCCCTCCCCTCCTCTTCTCTCCTCCCCTCCTCCCCCTCCCTCTCCCGCCTCCCCCCCTCCCCCTCTCTCTCCTCTCCTCCCCTCCTCCTCCCCTCCCCCCTTTCCCCCTCTCTCCCCTCCCCTCCCCCCCTCCCCTCCCCTCTCCTCCCCTCCTCCTCCACCCCCTCTCTCTCCCCCCTCCTCCCTCCCTCCCCTCCCCCCTCCTCCCCCCCCCTCCCCTTTCCCTCCTCCTCTCCTCCTCCTCCCCCTCCCCTCCCCCTCCTCCTCCCTTTCCTCCTCCCCTCCTCCCTCCCTCCTCCCCCCTCCCCTCCTCCCCTCCTCCTCCCCTCCTCCTTCTCCCCCCTCCCCCCCCCCTCCTCCCCCCCTCCTCCCCCCCCTCCCCCCCCCCTCCTCCTCCCCTCCTCCTCCCCTTTCCTCCTCCCCCCTCCCCCCCTCCTCCTCCTCCTCCCCCCCCCCCCCCCCCCCTCCTCCCCCCTCCTCCCCCTCCCCTCCTCCTCCCCCCCTCCCCCCCCCCCCTCCTCTCTCTCCTCCTCCTTCCCCCCTTCCTCCCTCCTCCCCCCCCCCTCCTCCCCCTCCTCCTCCCCCTCCTCCTCTCTCTCCTCCTCCTCCTCTCCCTCCTCCTCCTCTCTCTCTCTCTCTCTCTCCTCCTCCTCCTCTTCTCTCTCCTCCTCCTCCTCCTCCCTCTCCTCCTCCTCATCCTCCTCCTCCTCCTCCTCCTCCTCCTCCTCCTCCTCCTCCTCCTCCTCCTCCTCCTCCTCCTCCCTCTGGCAGGTTTAGGAGATATTTAAATGTATAAATTCTCCTTTAATTAGAGACACAATCTTCATCATTCTGCTGGTTTAAAGCTGATGCCTGAGGCTGTGTGTGTGTGTGTGTGTGTGTGTGTGTGTGTGTGTGTGTGTGTGTGTGTGTGTGTGTGTTATTTCCCATCAGCCCCTGTTATATTTCAGGCCGTCACAGGGAAACCCATCGTCATGACAGCGTATGCGACCTTTGACCTCTTTAACCATTTTAAAGGGAACCTCTGGAAACCCCGCGTTTTCCGAACCCTTCACCTCAGCGCCCCTACAAAAGTTTAACCTTTCCCCCCCCCCCCAAGGAAATTTAAACCCTTTCCTTTAATCCCGAGGACTTCCTTAAAACTCAATGCAGTGCCCCTTATAAAACGGAGGAGGTCGTGCCCCCCCCTTTGGGCCCCAAAAAAAATCTGCGGGTCGGTGGACCCCCACCGGTTCACCCCGGGGGGCCGGAATAACCCGGGCCGAAACCCGCCGCCGAATACAAAAAAAAACGGATATTGGGGGCGCAATATCCCCTCCGGGGAAAGGGAAGGGGGGGGGGGGGGGGGGGGAGGAGGAGGAGGAGGAAAGGGGGGGAGGGGAGGAAGAGGGGAGGAGGAGGAGGAGGAGGGGAGGAGGGGAGGGGGAAAGGAGGAGGAGGGGAGGAGGAGAGGAGGAGGAGGGGGGAGGGGGGAGGGGGGGAGGAGGGGGGAAGGGGGAAGGAGGAGGAGGAGGGGGAGGAAAGGAGGAGGGGGAGGAGGAGGAAAAGGGGGAGGAGGAGGGGGAGGGGGGAGGAAGGAGGAGGAGGAGGAGGAGGAGGAGGAAGAGAGGAGAGGGGAGGAGGAGGAGGGAGGGGAGGAGGAGGAAGGGGGAGGAGGGGGAGGAGAGGGGAGGAGGAGAAGAGGGGGAGGAGGGATGAGGAGGGGGAAGAGGAGGTGGAAAGGGGAAAAGGAAAATGAGGGGAGAAAAAAAAAGGGGGGGAAATTCAAAGGGGAAGAAGGGGGAAAAGGGGGGGGGGGGGGGGGGGGGGGGGAGGGGGGGGGGGGGGGGGAAAAGGGGGGGGGAAAGGAGGATTTTTAAAAAAAGGGGGGGAAAATCCCCAAAAGGGGGGGGGAACCCTCCGGGGGGGTCCCGGGGGGGGGGGGGGGGGTCTGCAGGGGGGGGGGGGGGGGTCTCCTCTTTATTCTCCGGGAGGAGACACGGACCGGCTCGATCAGCTCCTTCTCCTTCACTCTCAGACCGGAGGACGGACGGACCGGAATCCTCACCTTTCAGCCCCGGGACGGAGCAGCCAGCCGCCGGTCTCATGTCCTCTGTGTCGGTCTCCTCCCAGGTGAGAAGTTTAACGTTTAACGGGACATTTACAGTTGAGTTTACGATGTGAAACCCCGATAACAGTCTAGCACCGATATGCACTGTTTTACCAGATGTCATTTAAAATCCGTCAGTGTTAAGTCTTGTTGGTCTCAGCTCACTCTGCACATTACAGATACGGAACCGGTGGATATCTCCGGTAACGGTATGAGACGCTGTTTCATTCGGCTCACATCAGGTGTTCCGAAGCTCATCGCTTTCCATCACGATGTGAACTTCTCCTGCCGGCTCGCTTGTTTTTCGGCCATCTTTTCCTCTCAAACAGCGCGTGATGGATCCGGTGGATCCGCGCGCGTCTCTGGGAAAAGTTAAACAAATACCGACACTAAGTTTTAGTTCTTAGACGATTAATATCCCGAATTCAGCAGAAGGTCTCACACTGAAGAGAAACCCTTAAAAACAGGTGAGGCGATGCTCTACGTCTCAGATTAGCAAGGCCGCATTAAATGTTCAGATTTTTGAATGGAGTCTGGTGCTGCAGGTGAGAGCAGGTGAGAGGAGGTGAGAGGAGGTGAGAGGAGGTGAGAGGAGGCGAGAGGAGGTGAGAGGAGGTGAGAGGAGGTGAGAGGAGGTGAGAGGAGGCGAGAGCAGGTGAGAGGAGGCGAGAGTAGGGGAGAGGAGGTGAGAGGAGGTGAGAGGAGGTGAGAGCAGGTGAGAGCAGGTGAGAGGAGGTGAGAGCAGGTGAGAGCAGGTGAGAGGAGGTGAGAGCAGGTGAGAGGAGGTGAGAGCAGGTGAGAGCAGGTGAGAGGAGGTGAGAGCAGGTGAGAGTAGGGGAGAGGAGGTGAGAGGAGGCGAGAGCAGGTGAGAGGAGGTGAGAGCAGGTGAGAGGAGGAGAGAGCAGGTGAGAGGAGGTGAGAGGAGGTGAGAGCAGGTGAGAGTAGGGGAGAGGAGGTGAGAGGAGGCGAGAGCAGGTGAGAGGAGGTGAGAGCAGGTGAGAGGAGGAGAGAGCAGGTGAGAGGAGGTGAGAGGAGGCGAGAGGAGGTGAGAGCAGGTGAGAGGAGGTGAGAGGAGGTGAGAGCAGGTGAGAGTAGGGGAGAGGAGGTGAGTAGAGGCGAGAGCAGGTGAGAGGAGGTGAGAGCAGGTGAGAGTAGGGGAGAGGAGGTGAGAGGAGGCGAGAGCAGGTGAGAGGAGGTGAGAGCAGGTGAGAGGAGGAGAGAGCAGGTGAGAGGAGGTGAGAGCAGGTGAGAGGAGGTGAGAGCAGGCGAGAGGAGGAGAGAGCAGGTGAGAGGAGGAGAGAGCAGGTGAGAGGAGGCGAGAGGAGGTGAGAGCAGGTGAGAGGAGGTGAGAGGAGGTGAGGGAGGGGGGGCAATTAATCCAGAGCTGCCCCCTCAGGCCATCAGTGAGGCTCCATAAAGATCATCCACCAGGTCTGAGCTTCACTGACAGTAAAGCCACTGGTTAGTACAACAATAAATACAAATACTCTGGTTCACAGGTGTGATCTCAGGTGTGTTCTCAGGTGCGAACTCAGGTGCGTTCTCAGGTGCGATCTCAGGTGCGTTCTCAGGTGCGATCCTAGGTGTGTTCTCAGGTGCGTTCTCAGGTGTGTTCTCAGGTGCGATCTCAGGTGCGATCTCAGGTGCGTTCTCAGGTGCGATGTCAGGTGCGATCTCAGGTGCGATCTCAGGTGCGTTCTCAGGTGCGATCTCAGGTGTGTTCTCAGGTGTGATATCAGGTGTGTTCTCAGGTGCGTTCTCAGGTGTGTTCTCAGGTGTGATCTCAGGTGTGATCTCAGGTGTGTTCTCAGGTGCGATCTCAGGTGCGATCTCAAGTGTTCTCAGGTGCGTTCTCAGGTGCGATCTCAGGTGTGTTCTCAGGTGCTTTCTCAGGTGTGATCTCAAGTGTTCTCAGGTGCGTTCTCAGGTGCGATCTCAGGTGTGTTCTCAGGTGCGTTGTCAGGTGCTTTCTCAGGTGTGATCTCAGGTGTTCTCAGGTGCGATCTCAGGTGTGTTCTCAGGTGTGTTCTCAGGTGTGTTCTCATGTGTGATCTCAGGTGATCTCAGGTGTGATCTCAGGTGTGATCTAAGGTGTGTTCTCAGGTGTGATCTCAGGTGTGTTCTCAGGTGTGATCTCAGGTGTGTTCTCAGGTGTTCTCAGGTGTTCACAGGTGTGATCTCAGGTGTGATCTCAGGTGTGATCTCAGGTGTGTTCTCAGGTGTGATCTCAGGTGATCCCAGGTGTGTTCTCAGGTGTGTTCTCAGGTGTGATCTCAGGTGATCTCAGGTGTGATCTCAGGTGTGTTCTCAGGTGTTCTCAGGTGTTCACAGGTGTGATCTCAGGTGTGATCTCAGGTGTGATCTCAGGTGTGTTCTCAGGTGTGATCTCAGGTGATCCCAGGTGTGTTCTCAGGTGTGTTCTCAGGTGTGATCTCAGGTGATCTCAGGTGTGATCTCAGGTGTGTTCTCAGGTGTGATCTCAGGTGTTCTCAGGTGTTCTCAGGTGTTCTCAGGTGTTCTCAGGTGTGATCTCAGGTGCGTTCTCAGGTGTTCTCAGGTGTGTTCTCAGGTGTGATCTCAGGTGTGATCTCAGGTGTGATCTCAGGTGTGTTCTCAGGTGCGATCTCAGGTGCGATCTCAAGTGTTCTCAGGTGCGTTCTCAGGTGCGATCTCAGGTGTGATCTCAGGTCTGATCTCAGGTGTGTTCTCAGGTGTGATCTCAGGTGTTCTCAGGTGTTCTCAGGTGTTCTCAGGTGTGATCTCAGGTGTGTTCTCAGGTGCGTTCTCAGGTGCGTTCTCAGGTGTCCTCAGGTGTGTTCTCAGGTGTGATCTCAGGTGTGATCTCAGGTCTGATCTCAGGTGATCTCAGGTGTGTTCTCAGGTGTGATCTCAGGTGCGTTCTCAGGTGTGATCTCAGGTGTGATCTCAGGTCTGATCTCAGGTGTGATCTCAGGTGTGATCTCAGATGATCTCAGGTGTGATCTCAGGTGTGATCTCAGCTGTGATATCAGGTGTGTTCTCAGGTGATCTCAGGTGTGATCTCAGGTGCGTTATCAGGTGAGGTGACCTGTGTTGGTGTGTTCTGACCTGTTTTTACCTGTCACAGGAGGGGCGGAGCATGTCCAGGATGTCTCTGAGCCGCTCACCTGTGTCCCCCCCGACCCCCCAGGGCATCCCGTCAGCCGCCCAGCTCACCAAGGCCAACGCCCCCGTGCACATCGATGTGGGGGGGCACATGTACACCAGCAGCCTGGCCACACTCACCAAATACCCCGAGTCCAGGTAAGAACGCCGGCACAGTTACTGCGGGTCACATGATCAGAGAGTTCCTACGATAAATACTATTTTCTGGCTTCTTACAGACCAAATGAGGAAGTAACCGGCAGTCAGTCCGTCTCTCTATACGGTCTGACTTCCTGTCTGTGACTCTCAGCTCATTGGTTCCTACTGACGACATTAAAACACCAATATCTAGTAAATCTAACAGCTGCTCGCTGTAGTTTAGTCCGACCAACAGGAGGAAAGAGAGACTTTGTTGGGGACTATTTTCAATAGGCGGATTAATCCATCTGTGGTGCTCTAGTGAGTATTATGGTGTGTACACACCAAGAGCGAAGCAAACTTTTTCTACTGATCCATCCAGACTCCATTCAGAAAACAAGCATTTTAAAACTTGTCTGCTTGTCGTCATGGTAACAGACCTGACAAAGCATGAATTCCGACTTTTTACTAATCAGCATCATTATGTAGTTATTTCAGCATCATTTTGATCTGTTTATTGATATTAAATCAGTTTCTTTAGGGTTCATACCTCAGTAGAGACGTGTGGCTGCTAGATACAGTCAGTGGAATAACACTGGATGTGAATACAGCTCACCGCCGGGTGATGTTATGAACCCAGACACCACGGAGTTTGGTTTACTGACATATCTGAGACTTCACCAACACGTACAAAGCAGCTACAGAGGTTATTTCTTCCATGGTTGATGGAGGAAATGTTGTTGGTATCCATGGAGACGAGCTCCTCCTCCTCTCCGGCGGTCCGACCCACTCACAGTAAAGTGAGGTGAAAAGTGTCTTCACTCTTGGTGTGAACGCAGCGTTGGTGTCAGCAGGACGGTGGATGTGAGTCAGAATAAAGTCCAGTGTGTTGATGGTGATGAAGGATCAACAGTTAATGGAGCTCTGTGACCGTCAGTGTGTTTCTGTGCAGGATCGGTCGTCTGTTTAACGGCACTGAGCCCATCGTGTTGGACAGTCTGAAGCAGCACTACTTCATCGACAGAGACGGAGACATCTTCCGCTACGTCCTCAGCTTCCTGCGGACCTGCAAGCTGCTGCTGCCCGAAGACTTTAAGGTACTTTTAATGGAAAACTGTCGCAAAGAAAAGATGAATATGATTGTAAACAGAGCCCGACCAGTTTATGGATATTCTCTGTCTCGATCTTCAGCCGATCACAGATATATTGTATCAACGTTTTTTTACCAATATTGGCAGAAGGCAGAAAAAGCTGCTTGGGTAAATTAGAAACGGTGTGATGTACGGATGCTAATTTAAAAAACTATTTTAACCGATAACCGACCCTCGTTAACCGGTTATTAACCGTTAACTGACAAGATTAGTGTGTTTGATGCAGCAGTGTATGAGCACAACAGACAACTGAGTCCCCAGTTCAGCATCAGGGAGCGTTACTGTAGCAGCCAAGTTCCCAATAACGTTAATCACCACCATTTAGTTTAGCTGCGAGGTCGTCAGCTGTGTGTCTGCCCAACGTAACGTTACTCTGCCATCCCGGCGTAACGTTACTCTGCCAGCCCGGCGTAACGTTACTCTGCCATCCCAGCGTAACGTTACTCTGCCATCCCGGCGTAACGTTACTCTGTCAACCCGGCGTAACGTTACTCTGCCATTCCGGCGTAACGTTACTCTGCCATCCCGGCGTAACGTTACTCTGCCATCCCCGCGTAACGTTACTCTGTCAGCCCGGCGTAATGTTACTCTGTCAACCCGGCGTAACGTTACTCTGCCATCCCCGCGTAACGTTACTCTGCCATCCCGGCGTAACGTTACTCTGTCAACCCGGCGTAACGTTACTCTGCCATCCCCGCGTAACGTTACTCTGCCATCCCGACGTAACGTTACTCTGCCATCCCGGCGTAACGTTACTCTGCCATCCCCGCGTAACGTTACTCTGTCAGCCCGGCGTAATGTTACTCTGCCATTCCGGCGTAACGTTACTCTGCCATCCCGGCGTAACGTTACTCTGTCAGCCCGGCGTAATGTTACTCTGCCATTCCGGCGTAACGTTACTCTGCCATCCCGGCGTAACATTACTCTGCCATCCCCGCGTAACGTTACTCTGTCTGCCCAACATAACGTTACTCTGCCATCCCGGCGTAACGTTACTCTGCCATCCCGGCGTAACGTTACTCTGCCAACCCGGCGTAACGTTACTCTGCCATCCCGGCGTAACGTTACTCTGTCTGCCCAACATAACGTTACTCTGCCATCCCGGCGTAACGTTACTCTGCCATCCCCGCGTAACGTTACTCTGTCAGCCCGGCGTAATGTTACTCTGTCAACCCGGCGTAACGTTACTCTGCCATCCCCGCGTAACGTTACTCTGCCATCCCCGCGTAACGTTACTCTGTCTGCCCAACGTAACGTTACTCTGCCATCCCGGTGTAACATTAAAAAGTCAAACTGAAATTTTTAGGAGTTTTTTTACATTAAATTTTTCGACAGACTGACGTTTTTCGAAATACTATACTATGACTTTATAAAAACATTTCACCTAAAAAAGTCATAGTATAGCCTGTCAAAATTTCACAAAAAAAAGTCATAGTACAGCTTTTCGAAAAGTTTATAAAAAAAAAGTCGTAGTATAGTATGTCGAAAAGTTTATAAAAAAAAAGTCGTAGTATAGTATGTCGAAAACTTTAATGAAAAAAAGTCAAAATATAGTTTGTCGAAAAATTTCACTAAAAAAAGTTATGGTATAGTATGTCGAAAAATTTCACTAAAAAAAGTCATAGTATAGTATGTTGAAAAATTTCATGAAAAAAAGTCATATAGTTTGTCGATAAAGTTCAGTAAAAAAGTCATAGTATAGCATGTCGAAAAGTTTATTAAAAAAAAGTCATAGTATAGTATGTGGAAAAATTTTATGAAAAAAAGTCATAGTATAGATGTGGAAAAATTTTATGAAAAAAAGTCAAAATATAGTTTGTCGAAAAATTTCACTAAAAAAAGTCATAGTATAGTATGTCGAAAAATTTCATGAAAAAAAGTCATAGTATAGTTTGTCGATAAAGTTCACTTAAAAAATTCATATTATAGTATGTCGAAAAATTTCACTAAAAAAAGTCATAGTATAGCATGTCGAAAAGTTTATCAAAAAAAAGTCATTGTATAGTATGTTGTAAAATTTCATGAAACAAAAGTCATAGTATAGTATGTCGAAACATTTTATGAAAAAGTCATAGTATAGTATGTCGAAAAATTTCATGAAAAAAGTCATAGTATAGCATGTCGAAATTTTTATGAAAAAAAGTCATAGTATAGTATGTTGAAAAATTTCATGAAAAAAAGTCATAGTATAGTATGTCGAAAAATTTCATGAAAAAAAGTAAAAATATAGTTTGTCGAAAAATTTCATGAAAAAAAGTCATAGTATAGTATGTCGAAAATTTTATGAAAAAAATTCATAGTATAGTATGTCGAAAAATTTCATGAAAAAAAGTCATAGTATAGCATGTCGAAAATTTTATGAGAAAAAGTCATAGTATAGCATGTCGAAAAATTTCATGAAAAAAGTCATAGTATAGCATGTCGAAATTTTTATGAAAAAAAGTCATAGTATAGTATGTTGAAAAATTTCATGAAAAAAAGTCATAGTATAGTATGTCGAAAAATTTCATGAAAAAAAGTAAAAATATAGTTTGTCGAAAAATTTCATGAAAAAAAGTCATAGTATAGTATGTCGAAAAATTTTATGAAAAAAATTCATAGTATAGTATGTCGAAAAATTTTATGAAAAAAAAGCCATACTATAGTATGTCGAAAAATTTCTTGAAAAAAAGTCATAGTATAGTATGTCGAAAAGTGTCACTAAAAAAGTCATAGTATAGTATGTTGAAAAATGTATGAAAAAAAGTAATAGTATAGTATGTCGAAAAATTTCATGAAAAACGTCATAGAAAAGTATGTCGAACAATTTTATGAAAAAAAAAGTCATAGTATAGTATGTCGAAAAATTTCTTGAAAAAAAGTCATAGTATAGTATGTCGAAAAGTGTCACTAAAAAAGTAATAGTATAGTATGTCGAAAAATTTCATGAAAAAAGTCATAGAAAAGTATGTCGAACAATTTTATGAAAAAAAAAGTCATAGTATAGTATGTCGAAAAACTTTATGAAAAAAAGTCACAGTATAGTATTTCGAAAATTTTATGAAAAAAAGTCATAGTATAGTATGTCAACTTTTCACTAAAAAAAGTCATATTATCGTATGTCGAAAAATTTCTCTAAAAAAAGTCATAGTATAGTATGTCGAAAAATTTCACTAAAAAAAGTCATAGTATAGTATGTCGAAAAATTTCATGAAAAAAAGTAAAAATATAGTTTGTCGAAAAATTTCATGAAAAAACATCATAGTATAGTATGTCGAATATGTTATGAAAAAAATTCATAGTATAGTATGTCGAAAAATTTCATGAAAAAAAGTCATAGTATAGCATGTCGAAAATTTTATGAAAAAAAGTCATAGTATAGCATGTCGAAAAATTTCATGAAAAAAAGTCATAGTATAGCATGTCGAAAATTTCATGAAAAAAAGTCATAGTATAGTATGTCGAAAAATTTCATGAAAAAAAGTCATAGTATAGCATGTCGAAAATTTTATGAAAAAAAGTCATAGTATAGTATGTCGAAAAATTTCATGAAAAAAAGTCATAGTATAGTGTCGAAAATTTTATGAAAAAAAGTCATAGTATAGTATGTCGAAAAATTTTATGAAAAAAAAGTCATAGTATAGTATGTCGAAAAATTTCACTAAAAAAAGTCATAGTATAATATGTCGAAAAATTTTATGAAAAAAAAGTCATAGTATAGTATGTCGAAAAGTTTATTAAAAAAAAGTCAATGTATGGTATGTCGAAAAGTTTATCAAAAAAAAGTCATAGTATAGCATGTCGAAAATTTTTATGAAAAAAGTCAGTATAGTTTGTCGAAAAATGTCACTAAAAAAGTCATAGTATAGTATGTCGAAAAATTTCATGAAAAAAAGTCATAGTATAGTGTCGAAAATTTTATGAAAAAAAGTCATAGTATAGTATGTCGAAAAATTTTATGAAAAAAAAGTCATAGTATAGTATGTCGAAAAATTTCACTAAAAAAAGTCATAGTATAATATGTCGAAAAATTTTATGAAAAAAAAGTCATAGTATAGTATGTCGAAAAATTTATTAAAAAAAAGTCAATGTATGGTATGTCGAAAAGTTTATCAAAAAAAAGTCATAGTATAGCATGTCGAAAATTTTTATGAAAAAAGTCAGTATAGTTTGTCGAAAAATGTCACTAAAAAAGTCATACTATAGTATTTCGAAAAATTGAATGAAAAGAAGTCATAGTATAGTATGTCGAAATTTATTTATGTAAAAAAGTCATAGTATAGCATGTCGAAAATGTTATGAAAAAAAAGGCATAGTATAGTATGTCGAAAAATTTCATAAAAAAAAGTCATAGTATAGCATGTCGAAAATGTTATGAAAAAAAAGTCATAGCATAGTATGTTGAAAAGTTTCATGAGAAAAAGTCATAGTATAGTATGTCGAAAAATTGAATGAAAAAAAGTCATAGTATAGTAAGTCGAAAATTTTTATAAAAAAAAGTCATAGTATAGCATGTCGAAAATTGTATGAAAAAAAAGTCATAGTATAGTATGTTGACATTTTTTATGAAAAAAAGTCATATAGTATGTCGAAATATTTTATGAAAAAAAAGTCATAGTATAGTATGTCAAATTTGTTATGAAAAAAAGTCAAAGAATAGCATGTCGCAAAATTTTATGAAAAAAAAGTCATAGTATAGTATGTCGAAAAATTTCATGTAAAAAAGTCATAGTATAGTTTGTGGAAAAATTTTACTAAAAAAAGTCATAGTATAGTATGTAGAACATTTTTATGAAAAAAAATCATGGTATAGCATGTTGAAAATTTTATGAAAAAAAGTCATAGTATAGTATGTCGAAAAATTGTATTAAAAAAAAGTCATAGTATAGTATGTCGAAAAATTGAATGAAAAAAAGTCATATTATAGTATGTCGAAAAATTGAATGAAAAAAAGTCATTCTATAGTATGTCGAAAATCTTTTATGAAAAAAAGTCAAAGTATAGCATGTCAAAAATTTTATGAAAAAATTCATAGTATAGTACATGAAACATTTCATGAAAAAAAGTCATAGTATAGTATGTCAAAAATTTTATGAAAAAAATTCATAGTATAGTATATTGAAACATTCCATGAAAATAAGTCATAGTATAGTATGTCGAAAATTTTTATGAAAAAAAGTCATAGTATAGCATGTTGAAAATTGTATGAAAAAAAGTCAAAGTATAGCATGTCGCAAAATTTTAAGAAAAAAAAAAGTCATACTATAGTATGTCGAAATTTTTTTGAAAAAAATGTCATAGAATAGTATGTCGAAAAATTTCATGAAAAAAAGTCATAGTATATTATGTCGAAAATTTTATGAAAAAAAGTCATAGTATAGTATGTCGAAAAATTTCATGAAAAAAAGTCATAGTATAGCATGTCGAAAATTTTATGAAAAAAAGTCATAGTATAGTATGTCGAAAAATTTCATGAAAAAAAGTCATAGTATAGTGTCGAAAATTTTATGAAAAAAAGTCATAGTATAGTATGTCGAAAAATTTTATGAAAAAAAAGTCATAGTATAGTATGTCGAAAAATTTCACTAAAAAAAGTCATAGTATAATATGTCGAAAAATTTTATGAAAAAAAAGTCATAGTATAGTATGTCGAAAAGTTTATTAAAAAAAAGTCAATGTATGGTATGTCGAAAAGTTTATCAAAAAAAAGTCATAGTATAGCATGTCGAAAATTTTTATGAAAAAAGTCAGTATAGTTTGTCGAAAAATGTCACTAAAAAAGTCATACTATAGTATTTCGAAAAATTGAATGAAAAGAAGTCATAGTATAGTATGTCGAAATTTATTTATGTAAAAAAGTCATAGTATAGCATGTCGAAAATGTTATGAAAAAAAAGTCATAGTATAGTATGTCGAAAAATTTCATAAAAAAAAGTCATAGTATAGCATGTCGAAAATGTTATGAAAAAAAAGTCATAGCATAGTATGTTGAAAAGTTTCATGAGAAAAAGTCATAGTATAGTATGTCGAAAAATTGAATGAAAAAAAGTCATAGTATAGTATGTCGAAAATTTTTATAAAAAAAGTCATAGTATAGCATGTCGAAAATTGTATGAAAAAAAAGTCATAGTATAGTATGTTGACATTTTTTATGAAAAAAAGTCATATAGTATGTCGAAATATTTTATGAAAAAAAAGTCATAGTATAGTATGTCAAATTTGTTATGAAAAAAAGTCAAAGAATAGCATGTCGCAAAATTTTATGAAAAAAAAGTCATAGTATAGTATGTCGAAAAATTTCATGTAAAAAAGTCATAGTATAGTTTGTGGAAAAATTTTACTAAAAAAAGTCATAGTATAGTATGTAGAACATTTTTATGAAAAAAAATCATGGTATAGCATGTTGAAAATTTTATGAAAAAAAGTCATAGTATAGTATGTCGAAAAATTGTATTAAAAAAAAGTCATAGTATAGTATGTCGAAAAATTGAATGAAAAAAAGTCATATTATAGTATGTCGAAAAATTGAATGAAAAAAAGTCATAGTATAGTATGTCGAAAATCTTTTATGAAAAAAAGTCAAAGTATAGCATGTCAAAAATTTTATGAAAAAAATTCATAGTATAGTATATTGAAACATTCCATGAAAATAAGTCATAGTATAGCATGTTGAAAATTGTATGAAAAAAAGTCAAAGTATAGCATGTCGCAAAATTTTTAGAAAAAAAAAAGTCATACTATAGTATGTCGAAATTTTTTTGAAAAAAATGTCATAGAATAGTATGTCGAAAAATTTCATGAAAAAAATTCATAGTATAGTATGTTGAAACATTTCATGAAAAAAAGTCATAGTATAGTATGTCGAAAATTGTATAAAAAAAAGTCATAGTATAGTATGTCGAAAAATGTCATGAAAAAAAGTCATAGTATAGTATGTCGAAATTTTTTTGAAAAAAATGTCATAGTATAGTATGTCGAAAAATTTCATGAAAAAAGGTATTAGCATAGTATGTCGAAAAATTTCATGAAAAAAAGTCATAGTATAGTATGTCGAAATATTTTATGAAAAAAAAATCATAGTATAGTATTTCGAATTTTTTTATGAAAAAAAGTCATAGTATAGTATGTCGAAAAAAAATTTATGAAAAAGTCATAGTATAGCATGTCGCAAAATTTTAAGAAAAAAAAAAGTCATAGTATAGTATGTCGAAAAATTTCATGAAAAAAAGTCATAGTATAGTATGTCGAAAATTTTGTATGTAAAAAAGTCATACTATAGTATGTCGAAAATTTCATGAAAAAAAATCATAGTATAGTATGTCGAAAATTTTATGAAAAAAATTCATAGTATAGTATATCGAAACATTTCATGAAAAAAAGTCATAGTATAGTATGTCGAAAATTTTTATGAAAAAAAGTCATAGTATAGCATGTCGAAAATTGATTAAAAAAAGTCATGTAGATAT
>CAKAOJ020000542.1:0-181261 GCA_916701645.2 Sebastolobus alascanus
AAATTTAAAAATTAAATTTTTTCAATTTTTAAATCTTTTTTCATGAAAATTTTGAAAATTTCGAAAAAAATTAATATTTCAAAATTTTTTGAAAAAAGGCATATATTTTATTATTTTGGAAAAAAAATTTTAAATTTTGCAATTTTCATGAAAATTCAAATATTTTTTTAAAATGTCAAATTTTTAAATGGTTTTTTTAAAAAGAACGCAATATATTGCCTTTTTTTTAAAACCATTTAATTGCAATTTTTTTTGAAATTTTTACATGACTTTTTTTGAAAATTTTCGAAAAAATTTTAAAAAAAAAAGTTTTCAAAATTTTTTTGAAAAAGGCATAGTATAGTCTGTCGATTCATTTGGTGGAAAAAAACTCAGTTTAAATTTTCGTCAATTTTCATGAAAAGTCATACTATACTATGACTTTTTTTTGAAAATGTCGAAATTTAAACTGAGTTTTTTTCCACCAAATGAATCGACAGACTATACTATGCCTTTTTTCATTAAAATTTTCGACATTCTATACTATGACAATTTTTTACGAATATTTTTGACTGACTTTTTTCATGAAAATTTCGAAAATATTCGTAAAAAAATGTCATAGTATAGAATGTCGAAAATTTAAAGAAAAAGGCATAGTATAGTCTGTCGATTCATTTGTGGAAAAAAAACTCAGTTTAAATTTTCGTCAATTTTCATGAAAAGTCATACTATACTATGACTTTTTTGAAAATGTCGAAATTTTAAACTGAGTTTTTTTCCACCAAATGAATCGACAGACTATACTATGCCTTTTTTCATTATTTTTAAAATGATTTTTTTTAAAATGTCGAAATAACTAGTTTTTTCAAAAAATTTTTGACACTATACTATGCTTTTTTCAAATTTTTGACATCTTTTTTATGAAAATTTTAAAATATTTAAAAAAAGCTTATAAATTCGAAAATTTTAAAAAAAGGCATAGTATAGTTTTCGAATTTTTTGGAAAAAAACATTTAAATTTTGTCAATTTTTGAAAAAACTTAATTATTTTTTTTAAAAAATTTGAAATTTTTTAAAATAGTTTTTTTTAAAATGTCGAAATAACTAGTTTTTTCAAAAAATTTTTGACACTATACTATGCTTTTTTAAAATTTTTGACATCTTTTTTATGAAAATTTTAAAATATTTAAAAAAAGCTTATAAATTCGAAAATTTTTAAAAAGGCATAGTATAGTTTTCGAATTTTTTGGGAAAAAAAAAAAAGTTTAAAAATTTTGTAAATTTTAAAAATCATTAATTGCTTTTTTTTAAAATTTAAATTTTTAAAAGATTTTTTTTAAAATGTCGAAATAACTAGTTTTTTCAAAAAATTTTTGACACTATACTATGCTTTTTTAAAATTTTTGACATTTTTATAAATTTTAAAATATTTAAAAAATTCATGAAAATTAAAATTTGAAAAAAGGCATAGTATAGTTTTCGAATTTTTGGGGGAAAAAAAAAAAGTTTAAAAATTTTGTAATTTTTGAAAAAACTTAATTATTTTTTTAAAAAATTTGAAATTTTTTAAAATATTTTTTTTAAAAAGTCGAAATAACTAGTTTTTTCAAAAAATTTTTGACACTATACTATGCTTTTTTCAAATTTTTTTACATCTTTTTTATGAAAATTTTAAAATATTTAAAAAAAGCTTATAAATTCGAAAATTTTTAAAAAAAACATAGTATAGTTTTCGAATTTTTTGGAAAAAAACATTTAAATTTTGTCAATTTTTGAAAAAACTTAATTATTTTTTTTAAAAAATTTGAAATTTTTTAAAATATTTTTTTTTTAAAAAGTCGAAATAACTAGTTTTTTCAAAAAATTTTTGACACTATACTATGCTTTTTTAAAATTTTTGACATCTTTTTTATGAAAATTTTAAAATATTTAAAAAATTCATGAAAATTCGAAAATTTTAAAAAAAACATAGTATAGTTTTCGAATTTTGGAAAAAAACATTTAAATTTTGTCAAATTTTTGAAAAAACTTAATTATTTTTTTAAAAAATTTGAAATTTTTAAAATAGTTTTTTTTAAAATGTAAAATAATTTTTTTTTAAATTCGACATTATACTATGCTTTTTTCAATATTTTTGATTTTTTCATGAAAATTTTAAAAAATTTAAAAAAATGTAATTAAATGTCGAAAATTTTAATGAAAACAGGCATAGTATATGTCGATTATTTGGTGGAAAAAATTTAAATTTTGTCAATTTTCATAAAATCATTATACTATTTTTTTAAAATGTCGAAATTTTAAAATTTTTTTTCAAAATGAATAAAACTATGCCTTTTTTCATTAAAATTTTCCATTTTATCTAGACAATTTTTTTAGAATTTTTTTGACTTTTCATGAAAATTTCGAAAATATTCGTAAAAAAATGTCATAGTATAGAATGTCGAAAATTTTATGAAAAAAGGCATAGTATAGTCTGTCGATTCATTTGGTGGGAAAAAAAAATGTTTAAATTTTGTCAATTTTTGAAAATTACTATACATCTTTTTTTGAAAATGTCAATTTTAAAAGTTTTTTTTCCACCAAAAATCCCGAATTTCTATCTTTTTTCTTAAAATTTTCGACATTCTATACTATGACAATTTTTTACAAATTTTTCAGACTTTTTTAAAAATTTTAAAAATTTAAAAAAATTTTATAAATGTGAAAATTTTAAAAAAAAGGCAATATAGTTGTCGTTATTTGGTGGAAAAAAAACCCTTTTAAAATTTTTGTCTTTCATAAAATCAATATATAATTTTTTTTTAAAAATGTAAATTAAATGATTTTTTTTCCCAAAAAATTCGACAATAATACTATCTTTTTTTTATTTTCACATTCTATCTATGACATTTTTTAAATATTTTTAACTTTTTTCATGAAAATTTTGAAAATATTGTAAAAAAATTTAATAAAATGTCGAAAATTTTAATGAAAACAGGCATAGTATATGTGATTATTTGGGAAAAAAACATTTAAATTTTCGTCAATTTTATGAAAATAATTAAGACTTTTTTTTGAAAATGAATTTTAAATGAGTTTTTTTCCACTTTTAAATGCAACTATACTTTTTTTTCATTAAAATTTCAATTTTACTATGAATTTTTTTTTTATGACTTTTTTCATAAAATTTTCGAAAATATTGTAAAAAAATGTCATAGTATAGAATGTCGAAAATTTTTGAAAAAGGCATAGTATAGTCTTCGATTCATTTGGTGGAAAAAAATATTATTTTTAATTTTTGAAAATCATACTATATATGTTTTTTTAGAAAAATTTTTTAAAAGTTTTTTTTCACCAAATGAATCGACAGACTAATAGCCTTTTTTTTAATTTTCACATTTATACTATAATTTTTTCATATTTTTGAATGACTTTTTAAAATTTCGAAAATATTTAAAAAAATTCATGATAAAGGAAAATTTTAATGAAAAAGCATAGTATAGTCTTGGGTTCATTTGGTGGAAAAAAAACCCTTTAAATTTTCTCAATTTTAAAAAATCATTTTTTTTTTTTTGAAAATTAAATTTTAAATATTTTTTTTCCAAAAAATCGAAGATTCTACCTTTTTTTTAAAATTTTCCCTCTAATATACAATTTTTTACGAATATTTTTCATTTTTTCAAAAATTTTAAAATATTTAAAAAAATTCATAAAGAATGTCGAAAATTTTAATGAAAAAGGCAAGTATAGTTCGATTATTTGGTGAAAAAAAGTTTAAATTTTTCATTTTGAAAACATCATTAATTTTTTTAATTCGAAATTTTAAACTGGTTTTTTTTCCCAAATGAAAAGACTATACTATCTTTTTTCATTAAAATTTTACATTCTATATTGACTTTTTTAAAATTTTTGACTTTTTTTCATAAAATTTTAAAAATTTAAAAAAATTCATAGTAAAATGTGAAAATTTTAATGAAAAAGCATAGTATTCTGTCGATTCATTTGTAAAAAAAACTCATTTAAATTTCGTCAATTTTCATAAAAGTATACTATTTTCTTTTTTGAAAATTAAATTTTAAACTGATTTTTTTTCACCAAAGAAATTAATGCTTTTTTTTAAAATTTTCGACATTCTAATATAATTTTTTACGAATATTTTTGACAATTTTTTATGAAAATTTTCGAAAATATTCGTAAAAAAATGTCATAGATGAATTCGAAAATTTTAAAAAAAGGCATAGTATATGTCATTTGGTGGAAAAAAACCCTTTTAAATTTGTCAAATTTTTGAAAAGTCTATATAAATTTTTTTTTTAAAATGTCAATTTTAAACTGATTTTTTTTCCAAAATGAATCCCAAATATATCCTTTTTTTTAAAATTTTGAATTTAAATAAAAATTTTTTTACGAATATTTTTAAATTTTTTCATGAAAATTTTCGAAAATTTTAAAAAAATTTATATAGAATGTCGAAAATTTTGAAAAAGGAATATATTTTCGATTCATTTGTGGAAAAAAACCTTTAAATTTTCGTCAATTTTTGAAAAGTCATACTATAATTACTTTTTTTGAAAATGTGAAATTTTAAACTATTTTTTTTAAAATAAATATACATGCCTTTTTTATTAAATTTTCGACATTCTATACTAGACAATTTTTTTCGAATATTTTTGACGACTTTTTTCATGAAAATTTTCGAAAATATTCGTAAAAAAATGTCATAGTATAGAATGTCGAAAATTTTCATGAAAACAGGCATAGTATAGTCTGTCGATTCATTTGGTGGAAAAAAAAATCAGTTTAAATTTTTGTCAATTTTCATGAAAAGTCATACTATAGTATGACTTTTTTTGAAAATGTCGAAATTTTAAACTGAGTTTTTTTTCCACCAAATGAATCGACATACTATACTATGCCTTTTTTCATTAAAATTTTCGACATTCTATACTATGACAATTTTTTACGAATATTTTTGAAATTTTTTTTGAAAATTTGAAAATAAAAAAAAAAAAGTAAAAAAAAAGATTAAAGTGTCGAAAATTTTTGAAAAACTAGTTATTTCGTTTATTTTAAAAAAAATCATTTAAATTTTGCTTTTTGAAAAATCAATTAATGATTTTTTTTAAAAAGTCGAAATTTTTAAAATAGTTTTTTTTTAAAAAATTTGACAACTATACTATTTTTTCTTTTTTTTTAAAAATTTTAAAAATTTTTTCGAAATTTTTGAAATTTTTTATGAAAATTTTTGAAAATTTTAAAAAAAGCATAGTATAGTGTCAAAATTTTTTGAAAAACTATAAATTTCGTTTATTTTAAAAAAAATCATTTAAATTTTGCTTTTTGAAAAGTCAATTAATTTATTTTTTTTAAAATGTCGAAATTTTTAAAATAGTTTTTTTTTAAAAAATTTGACAACTATACTATGCCTTTTTTAAAAATTTTTTACATTCTTTATGAATTTTTTCGAAATTTTTTGTTTTTTTATGAAAATTTTCGAAAATTTTAAAAAAAGCATAGTATAGTGTCGAAAATTTTTGAAAAACTAGTTATTTCGTTTATTTTAAAAAAATCATTTAAATTTTGAATTTTTGAAAAGTCAATTAATTTATTTTTTTTAAAATGTCGAAATTTTTAAAATTTTTTTTTTCCCCCAAAAAATTTTGACAACTATACTATGCCTTTTTTAAAAATTTTGACATTCTTTATGAAATTTTTTTGAAATTTTTTTAAATTTTTTATGAAAATTTTTGAAAATTTTAAAAAAAGCATAGTATAGTGTCGAAAATTTTTGAAAAACTAGTTATTTCGTTTATTTTAAAAAAATCATTTAAATTTTGCTTTTTGAAAAGTCAATTATACTATGCTTTTTTTAAAAATTAAATTTTCGATTTTTTTCCAAAATTACGATATTTGCCTTTTTTCATTAAAAATTTTTGAATTTTTCTAAAATTTTTTAGAATATTTTTTAAAGACCCTGAAAATTTTCGAAAAAAAATTGTAAAAAAACTAGTTAAATTCGAAAAATTTTATGAAAAAAGGCATATATACTTGACTTTTGGAAAAAAAAAAATTTTTTAAATTTTTTTTTTTCAAAAATCAACTATATATGCTTTTTTTTAAAATTCGAAATTTTAAACTGATTTTTTTTACCGAATAAATTACATGCCCTTTTTTTATTAAATTTTCGAATTCTAAATGCAAATTTTTTCGAAATTTTTGAAAACCCTGAAAATTTTCGAAAATTTGTAAAAAAATTTTAAATTAAATTCGAAAAATTTTAAAGAAAAAAGGCATATATACTTGATTTTTTGGGGAAAAAAAAAAAATTTAAATTTTTTTTTTTCAAAAATCAACTATATATGCTTTTTTTAAAATTCGAAATTTTAAACTGATTTTTTTTACCGAATAAATTACATGCCCTTTTTTTATTAAAATTTTCGAATTCTAAATGCAATTTTTTCGAAATTTTTAATGACCCTGAAAATTTTCGAAAATTTGAAAAAAATTTTAAATTAAATTCGAAAAATTTTATGAAAAAGGCATATATAGTTGCTTTTTGGTGGGAAAAAAAAATAGTTTTTTTCCAAATGAAAAGCAACTATATATGCTTTTTTTAAAATTCGAAATTTTAAACTGATTTTTTTACCGAATAAATTACATGCCCTTTTTTTATTAAAATTTTCGAATTTATTTTTAAAAAAATTTTTTGAAATTTTTTTAAATTTTTTTTGAAAATTTTCGAAAAAAAATTGTAAAAAAATTTTAAATTAAATTCGAAAAAATTATGAAAAGGCATATATATTGCTTTTTGGTGGGAAAAAAAAATAGTTTTTTTCCAAATGAAAAGCAACTATACTATGCTTTTTTTTAAAATTCGAAATTTTAAACTGATTTTTTTTACCGAATAAATTACATGCCCTTTTTTTATTAAAATTTTCGAATTCTAAATGCAATTTTTTCGAAATTTTTAATGACCCTGAAAATTTTCGAAAATTTGTAAAAAAATTTTAAATTAAATTCGAAAAATTTAAAGAAAAAGGCATATATAGTTGCTTTTTGGTGGGAAAAAAAAATAGTTTTTTTCCAAATGAAAAGCAACTATATATGCTTTTTTTAAAATTCGAAATTTTAAACTGATTTTTTTTACCGAATAAATTACATGCCCTTTTTTTATTAAAATTTTCGAATTCTAAATGCAATTTTTTCGAAATTTTTAATGACCCTGAAAATTTTCGAAAATTTGTAAAAAAATTTTAAATTAAATTCGAAAAATTTTATGAAAAAAGGCATATATAGTTGCTTTTTTTGGGGGAAAAAAAAATAGTTTTTTTCCAAATGAAAAGCAACTATACTATGACTTTTTTTGAAAATGTCGAAATTTTAAACTGAGTTTTTTTTCCACCAAATGAATCGACAGACTATACTATGCCTTTTTTCATTAAAATTTTCGACATTCTATACTATGACAATTTTTTACGAATATTTTTGACATGACTTTTTTCATGAAAATTTTCGAAAATATTCGTAAAAAAATGTCATAGTATAGAATGTCGAAAATTTTATTGAAAAAAGGCATAGTATAGTCTGTCGATTCATTTGGTGGAAAAAAAACTCAGTTTAAATTTTCGTCAATTTTCATGAAAAGTCATACTATAGTATGACTTTTTTTTGAAAATGTCGAAATTTTAAACTGAGTTTTTTTTCCACCAAATGAATCGACGGACTATACTATGCCTTTTTCCATTAAAATTTTCGATATTCTATACTATGACAATTTTTTACGAATATTTTTGACATGACTTTTTTCATGAACATTTTCGAAAATATTCGTAAAAAAATGTCATAGTATAGAATGTCGAAAATTTTAATGAAAACAGGCATAGTATAGTCTGTCGATTAATTTGGTGGAAAAAAAACTCAGTTTAAATTTTCGTCAATTTCCATGAAAAGTCATACTATACTATGACTTTTTTCATGAAAATGTCGAAATTTTAAACTGAGTTTTTTTTCCACCAAATGAATCGACAGACTATACTATGCCTTTTTTCATTAAAATTTTCGACATTCTATACTATGACAATTTTTTACGAATATTTTTGACATGACTTTTTTCATGAAAATTTTCGAAAATATTCGTAAAAAAATGTCATAGTATAGAATGTCGAAAATTTTCATGAAAACAGGCATAGTATAGTCTGTCGATTCATTTGGTGGAAAAAAAACTCAGTTTAAATTTTCGTCAATTTTCATGAAAAGTCATACTATAGTATGACTTTTTTTTGAAAATGTCGAAATTTTAAACTGAGTTTTTTTTCCACCAAATGAATCGACAGACTATACTATGCCTTTTTTCATTAAAATTTTCGACATTCTATACTATGACAATTTTTTACGAATATTTTTGACATGTCTTTTTTCATGAAAATTTTCGAAAATATTCGTAAAAAAATGTCATAGTATAGAATGTCGAAAATTTTAATGAAAACAGGCATAGTATAGTCTGTCGATTCATTTGGTGGAAAAAAAACTCAGTTTAAATTTTCGTCAATTTTCATGAAAAGTCATACTATAGTATGACTTTTTTTTGAAAATGTCAAAATTTTAAACTGAGTTTTTTTTCCACCAAATGAATCGACGGACTATACTATGCCTTTTTCCATTAAAATTTTTGATATTCTATACTATGACAATTTTTTATGAATATTTTTGACATTACTTTTTTCATGAACATTTTCGAAAATATTCGTAAAAAAATGTCATAGTATAGAATGTCGAAAATTTTAATGAAAACAGGCATAGTATAGTCTGTCGATTCATTTGGTGGAAAAAAAACTCAGTTTAAATTTTCATGAAAAGTCATACTATACATTTAAAAATGTCATAGTATAGTATGTCGAAAAATACAGTCATAGTATAGCATGTCGAAAAAAAAGTCATAGTATAGTATGTCATTTTAAAAAAGCCATAGTATAGTATGTTGAAAAAAAAGTCATAGTATAGTATGTCGAAAAAAAAGTCATAGTAAAGTATGTTTTTTTAAAAGGTCATAGTATAGCATGTCAAAAAAAAGGTCATAGTATAGTATGTCATTTTAAAAAAGTCATAGTAAAGTATGTAATTTTTAAAAAAGTCATAGTATAGTATGTTGAATAATACAGTCATAGTACAGCATGTCGAAAAAAAAGTCATAGTATAGTATGTCATTTTAAAGCAGTCATAGTATAGTATGTCATTTTAAAAAATCATAGTATAGTATGTCATTTTAAAAAACTCATAGTATAGTATGTCATTTTAGAAAAGTCATAGTATAGTATGTCGAAAAATACAGTCATAGCATAGTATTTCGAAAAATAGTCATAGTATAACATGTCGAAAAAAAAGTCATAGTATAGTATCATGTCGGAAAAAAAGTCATAGCATAGTATGTCGAAAAATACAGTCATAGTATAGCATGTCGAAAAAAAAGTCATAGTATAGTATGTCATTTTAAAAAAGTCATAGTATAGTATGTCATTTTAAAAAAGTCATAGTATAGTATGTCATTTTAAAAAAGTCATAGTATAGTATGTCGAAAAATAGCCATAGTATAGCATGTCGAAAAAAAAGTCATAGTATAGTATGTCATGTTAAAAAAGCCATAGTATAGTATGTCGAAAAAAAAGTCATAGTATAGTATGTCATTTTAAAAGTCATAGTATAGTATGTCGAAAAATAGTCATAGTATAGCATGTCGAAAAAAAAGTCATAGTATAGTATGTCAAAAAGAAGTCATAGTATAGTATGTCAAAAAGAAGTCATAGTATAGTATGTCATTTTAAAAATGTCATAGTATAGTATGTCATTTTAAAAAAGTCATAGTATAGTATGTCATTTTAAAAAAGTCATAGTATAGTATGTCATTTTAAAAAAGTCATAGTATAGTATGTCGAAAAATACAGTCATAGCATAGTATTTCGAAAAATAGTCATAGTATAACATGTCGAAAAAAGTCATAGTATAGTATCATGTCGGAAAAAAAGTCATAGCATAGTATGTCGAAAAATACAGTCATAGTATAGCATGTCGAAAAAAAAGTCATAGTATAGTATGTCATTTTAAAAAAGTCATAGTATAGTATGTCATTTTAAAAAAGTCATAGTATAGTATGTCATTTTAAAAAAGTCATAGTATAGTATGTCGAAAAATAGCCATAGTATAGCATGTCGAAAAAAAAGTCATAGTATAGTATGTCATGTTAAAAAAGCCATAGTATAGTATGTCGAAAAAAAAGTCATAGTATAGTATGTCATTTTAAAAAAGTCATAGTATAGTATGTCGAAAAATAGTCATAGTATAGCATGTCGAAAAAAGTCATAGTATAGTATGTCAAAAAGAAGTCATAGTATAGTATGTCAAAAAGAAGTCATAGTATAGTATGTCATTTTAAAAAAGTCATAGTATAGTATGTCATTTTAAAAAAGTCATAGTATAGTATGTCATTTTAAAAAAGTCATAGTATAGTATGTCATTTTAAAAAAGTCATAGTATAGTATGTCGAAAAATACAGTCATAGCATAGTATTTCGAAAAATAGTCATAGTATAACATGTCGAAAAAAAAGTCATAGTATAGTATCATTTCGGAAAAAAAGTCATAGCATAGTATGTCGAAAAATACAGTCATAGTATAGCATGTAATTTTAAAAACGTCATAATATACTATGTCGAAAAAAAGGTCATAGTATAGTATGTAATTTTAAAAAAGTCATAGTATAGTATGTCATTTTAAAAAAGTCATAGTATAGTATGTCGAAAAATACAGTCATAGCATAGTATTTCGAAAAATACAGTCATAGTATAGCATGTCGAAAAAAAAGTCATAGTATAGTATGTCATTTTAAAAAAGTCATAGTATAGTATGTCGGAAAAAAAGTCATAGCATAGCATGTCGAAAAACACAGTCATAGTATAGTATGTCTTTTTAAAGAAGCCATAGTATAGTATGTCGAATAATACAGTCATAGTATAGCATGTCGAAAAAAAAGTCATAGTATAGTATGTCATTTTAAAAAAGTCATAGTATAGTATGTCGAAAAATAGTCATAGTATAGCATGTCGAAAAAAAGGTCATAGTATAGTATGTCATTTTAAAGCAGTCATAGTATAGTATGTCATTTTAAAAAAGTCATAGTAAAATATGTAATTTTAAAAAAAGTCATAGTATAGTATGTTGAATAATACAGTCATAGTATAGCATGTCGAAAAAAAAGTCATAGTATAGTATGTCATTTTAAAAAATCATAGGATAGTATGTCATTTTAGAAAAGTCAGTATAGTATGTCGAAAAATACAGTCATAGCATAGTATTTCGAAAAATAGTCATAGTATAACATGTCGAAAAAAAAAAAAAAAGTATATTTTGTCATTTTAAAAAAGGCATAGTATAGTATGTCGAAAAAAAAGTCATAGCATAGTATGTCGAAAAATACAGTCATAGTATAGTATGTCATTTTAAAAACGTCATAATATAGCATGTCGAAAAAAAGGTCATAGTAAAGTATGTCATTTTAAAACGTCATAGTATAGCATGTCATTTTAAAAACGTCATAGTATAGTATGTTATTTTAAAAAAGTCATAGTATAGTATGTCATTTTAAATTAGTCATAGTATAGCATGTTGAAAAAGGTTTGAGGTTTGAGGTTCAAACTCACCTGTTTAGCTGCTGCCTCCTCTTTTCCAGTCTGCTGTACCATTTTATAAAAGATGCCATCTGGGTGTTGAAGCAGGGTGTTGAAGGCGAATCATAGCCATGAGTCTACAACCTGGAGACAAAATAAGATCTGTGATTATTGCTGAAAAGTGTTTCCACATGTCACATTCAAATGTGAGTTTGAGTTAGATAAAAAAAAAAATGCCATAATATAGTATATCAAAAACAAAGTCATAGTATAGTATGTCGAAAAAAAAGTCATAGAATAGTATGCTCTAAAAATGCGTCATAGTATAGTATGTCGAAAAAAAAGTCATAGTATAATATGTCATTTTAAAAAAGTCATAGTATATAGCATGTCAAATAAAAGGTCATAGTATAGTATGTCATTTTAAAAAAGTCATAGTATAGTACGTCATTTTAAAAAAGTCATAGTATAGTATGTCATTTTAAAAAAGTCCTAGAATAGTATGTCGAAAAATACAGTCATAGTATAGCATGTCGAAAAAAAAGTCATAGTATAGTATGTCATTTTGAAAACCTCATAGTATAGTATGTCATTTTAAAAAAGTCATAGTATATAGCATGTCAAATAAAAGGTCATAGTATAGTATGTCATTTTTAAAAAGTCATAGAATAGTATGTCGAAAAAAAAGTCATAGCATAGTATGTCGAAAAATACAGTCATAGTATAGTATGTCATTTTTAAAAAGACATAGTATAGTATGTCATTTTGAAAACCTCATAGTATAGTATATCATTTTTAAAAAGACATAGTATAGTATGTCATTTTAAAAAACAAAAGTCATAGAATAATATGCTCTAAAAATACGTCATAGTATAGTATGTCGAAAACAAAGTCATAGTATAGTATGTCAGAAAAAAGGTTTTAGGTTCAAACTCACCTATTTAGCTGCTGTTTTATAAAAGATGCCACCTGGGTCTTGAAGCGAATCATAGCCATGAGTCTAGAACCTGGAGACAAAATAAGATCTGTGATTATTGCTGAAAAGTGTTTCCACATGTCACATTCAAATGTGATTTTGAGTTAGTTAAAAATAATATATGCCATGTTGTTTCAGGTCAGGCTGTGATTGGTCAGTTGTACAGGATCACTGAACGCACCCGACGCCAACATCACACCAACAATCCTTCACCAGGTAAAGTCTGCTGCAATGCTGCAATGCTTTGTGTGTTCAGGAGCGTTTTCATTTGAAAGAGCGATTTTAACAGGCAGATGGTTTCATTTGCCATAGTCTACAATGACTTTTTATATTGCCTACTATAGAATGACTTTATATGACATAGTATACTATGACCTTTTTCCGACATACTAAAATATGGCTTTCATATTTTTTTGCATACTATGACTGTTTTGTGACTTTTTTAATGGCATGTTTTTGGGTGCTGTTGATTGTAAGGCGCGTGCTTCCCTTTCAGGGTTTACTCTCGACTTTTCTTTGACGGGCAATTTGGCCGTTAATATTCCAGATTCCGGCCATTTAGTCCATATGTTTTTAATAGCGATATAATAGCCTACATTTGACATAGCTGGAAAATAATTTAAATGAAGAGGCGGTTCGGTTCGATTTCCACGTTTGTCAAATTCAAAATAGCGTCGTGTGGCTCGTAGGGCTGTAGCCTACTGAATAACTTGAAGCTTCATTCATAACTTTAACATTCAAATTATTATTAATATCTTACCGAAACACTGCGTGAAGTTCACCTTCTCTTAGTAGTTTGTCTTCAAAGCTTCCTGCTGTTGTAGCAAACACGGATGCTAATTTAGAATTGTTCAATTTTTTTTCTGACCACTAGCCGAACCTCGTTAACCGATTATTAACTGTCAAGATTAGTGCGTCACATGCAGCGGTGCTGTAGTTTTAGTGATTAACGATAAGCATAAAACAGACAACCGAGAGCCCAGTTCACCAGTCTGGGAGAGTTACTGTAGCAGCCACGATGCTGCGTGTATTATCTTGGACACATTCAGCCACTTTCCCAGTTAAAGTCTCCACCGCATCATTTAGTTTAGCTGCGAGGTTGTCAGCGCGGCGTAACGTTAGCGAGTGTCCGGCAGACCACGTGCCTGTTACTACAATGAATATGAAGTTATCAGTAACATTATAGCTGTGAACGTAGCAGTGCAGTATGTCTACAACTCCTCAAGAACCAAGCAACAACTCTGGCTCAGGCTCACCTTTAGGTGGACCAGCTTTTTTTTGTAATATTTCTTTTAATAGTTTAACGGACAGCATTAATAGGTCACAATTCTTGTTGTCGGTTAAACAGTTAATTGTTAACATCCCTAATATTAGAAGTTGCTGTGATCTGCCTGAAAGAAAAGGGAGGCATTTTTCATCTGGTAATTCTAAACTCTAAACTCACCACAGTGGTGTAAAAGTGTATTGTTCTTATCAAAAACTTCATTCCTTTTACACGTGGCTCAGGTAGTAAAATGCATTTCTTTAACATCTATACCGTGTCTCTACAGGACAGATGATGTGATCCAGAAAACCATCCGGTACAAGTTCACGACAGCTCATCGTCCCAACACCATCATAGACAGGAAACCGGTGAGTCCTCTTACTCATAGATTCTAGAAAAGGGTACTTGTTTATCATCGTAAATGTCATAGTGTAGTATGCCACCAAAACGTCATAATATAGGATGCCATAAAACAATCGTAGTATAATATTTCCTAAAAATGTCAGAGTATAGTATGCCACAAAACGACACACTCTAAGTGTTTATAGTTTTAATATAGTTTTAATGATACTCTAAGTGTTTATAGTTTTAATGATACTCTCAAAGTGTTTATAGCTTTAATATAGTTTTAATGATACTCTCTAAGTGTTTAAATATAGTTTTAATGATACTCTAAGTGTTTATAGTTTTAATGATACTCTCTAAGTGTTTATAGTTTTAATGATACTCTCTAAGTGTTTATAGTTTTAATGATACTCTAAGAGTTTAAATATAGTTTTAATGATACTCTCTAAGTGTTATAGTTTTAATGATACTCTAAGAGTTTAAATATAGTTTTAATGATACTCTCAAAGTGTTTATAGTTTTAATGATACTCTAAGTGATGATACTGTCTAAGTGTTTATAGTTTTAATGATACTCTAAGTGATGATACTGTCTAAGTGTTTATAGTTTTAATGATACTCTCTAAGTGTTTAAATATAGTTTTAATGATACTCTAAGTGTTTAAATATAGTTTTAATGATACTCTCTAAGTGTTTATAGTTTTAATATAGTTTTAATGATACTCTAAGGGATGATACTGTCTAAGTGTTTATAGTTTTAATGATACTCTAAGTGTTTAAATATAGTTTTAATGATACTCTAAGTGTTTATAGTTTTAATGATACTCTCTAAGTGTTTAATGATACTCTCAAAGTGTTTATAGCTTTAATATAGTTTTAATGATACTCTCTAAGTGTTTAAATATAGTTTTAATGATACTCTAAGTGTTTATAGTTTTAATGATACTCTAAGTGTTTATAGTTGTTATATAGTTTTAATGATACTCTAAGTGATGATACTGTCTAAGTGTTTATAGTTTTAATAATACTCTCTAAGTGTTTAATGATACTCTCAAAGTGTTTATAGTTTTAATATAGTTTTAATGATACTCTCTAAGTGTTTAAATATAGTTTTAATGATACTCTAAGTGTTTATAGTTTTAATATAGTTTTAATGATACTTTCTAAGTGTTTATAGTTTTAATGATACTCTCTAAGTGTTTATAGTTTTAATGATACTCCAAGTGTTTAAATATAGTTTTAATGATACTCTCTAAGTGTTTATAGTTTTAATGATACTCGTAAGTGTTTATAGTTTTAATGATACTCCAAGTGTTTATAGTTTTAATGATACTCTAAGTGTTTAAATATAGTTTTAATGATACTCTCTAAGTGTTTATAGTTTTAATGATACTCTCTAAGTGTTTATAGTTTTAATGATACTCTAAGAGTTTAAATATAGTTTTAATGATACTCTCTAAGTGTTATAGTTTTAATGATACTCTATAAGTGTTTATAGTTTTAATGATACTCTAAGTGTTTAAATATAGTTTTAATGATACTCTAAGTGTTTATAGTTTTAATATAGTTTTAATGATACTCTAAGAGTTTAAATATAGTTTTAATGATACTCTCTAAGTGTTTATAGTTTTAATATAGTTTTAATGATACTCTAAGAGTTTAAATATAGTTTTAATGATACTCTCTAAGTGTTATAGTTTTAATGATACTCTCTAAGTGTTTAAATATAGTTTTAATGATACTCTAAGTGTTTAAATATAGTTTTAATGATACTCTAAGTGTTTATAGTTTTAATATAGTTTTAATGATACTTTCTAAGTGTTTATAGTTTTAATATAGTTTTAATTATACTCTAAGTGTTTAAATATAGTTTTAATGATACTCTCTAAGTGTTTATAGTTTTAATGATACTCTAAGAGTTTAAATATAGTTTTAATGATACTCTCTAAGTGTTATAGTTTTAATGATACTCTCAAAGTGTTCATAGTTTTAATGATACTCTCTAAGTGTTTAAATATAGTTTTAATGATACTTTCTAAGTGTTTATAGTTTTAATGATACTCTAAGTGTTTATAGTTTTAATGATACTCTCTAAGTGTTTAAATATAGTTTTAATGATACTCTAAGTGTTTAAATATAGTTTTAATGATACTCTCTAAGTGTTTATAGTTTTAATGATACTCTCTAAGTGTTTAAATATAGTTTTAATGATACTCCAAGTGTTTATAGTTTTAATGATACTCTAAGTGTTTAAATATAGTTTTAATGATACTCTCAAAGTGTTTATAGTTTCAATATAGTTTTATAGTTTCAATATAGTTTTAATGATACTCTAAGTGTTTATAGTTTTAATGATACTCCAAGTGTTTATAGTTTTAATGATACTCTAAGTGTTTAAATATAGTTTTAATGATACTCTCTAAGTGTTTATAGTTTTAATGATACTCTCAAAGTGTTTAAATATAGTTTTAATGAAACTCTAAGTGTTTATAGTTTTAATGATACTCTCTAAGTGTTTAAATATAGTTTTAATGATACTCTCAAAGTGTTTATAGTTTCAATATAGTTTTAATGATACTCTAAGTGTTTATAGTTTTAATAATACTCTCTGTGTTTATAGTTTTAATATAGTTTTAATGATACTCTCAAAGTGTTTAAATATAGTTTTAATGAAACTCTAAGTGTTTATAGTTTTAATGATACTCTCAAAGTGTTTAAATATAGTTTTAATGATACTTTCTAAGTGTTTATAGTTTTAATGATACTCTAAGTGTTTATAGTTTTAATGATACTCTCTAAGTGTTTAAATTTATATTACTGAGTGTTTAAATTTAAATATACTGAATACTCAGTGATAGTGAACCTTTACTGGCTTTTTGTGTGTTGTAATGAGCAGGAGTCAAAGTAACAGGCTTTATTCACTTTTATTTACAAGATAACCAAAAACAGTAGTGTGTGACAGACAAAGACACCATGGCTTCTTGTGTCAAAATGGCCACTTAAGTTTCATAGACTACAAACAACATGGCTGAGCGTGTGTAAGAAAGCAAAATGGCTGAATCAAAGATGGCCGCCAGGACCTCAACACATGGTGTCTTGTCTGCACATGTGCTGGCAATCTTTGATTCAGCCATTTTGCTAATTACACACACTTAGCCCTATTGTTTGTAGTCTATGAAACTTAAGTGGCTATTTTGACACAAGAAGCCATAATGTCTGTTAAACAGTGTTGCTAAGGTAGGCCTAGTGACTTTACCCAGACCATGGAAGAAAAAGAGATTATCTTTTGAGGTCCCTCCAATGCTTTGTTTGGCTAGAGTTGTCCTGAAGTGTTGCAGGTTCTTGTGCTGTGAGGATAAGAGCAGAGACAGACAAAGGGTTTAGGCTTTAACAAGATAACACGGTGAGTAAAACGAGACAAAAAGTCTGACTAAGTGTGCAAAAATCTGCAGAAATTTGGGCGTAGCCCCCGTGGCCTTGCTTCGATGAACTTGTGCAGCGAATTTTTCAAAGAGTGGCACAGAAGTTCAAGGCACAGAATTCTGACACAGCATCTGGACCGGGTTTGCTGCACAAGTTTGAAGCAAGGCCACGGGGCTATTCCCAAATTTCTGCGGATTTTGGCGCTCTTAGTCACCGTGTGCATAGCATTTGCTACAAATATTTCCCAGTCTTCTCCAGGACCAGACTACATGGCTGCCCTTTGTCTGAATCTGCTCTACCTTGGAACAAAAGACCTCGAAGACGTGAGTGCTTATCTTTTCTGAAATTCATTGTTCTCTTGTTAACATAACCCTTTGTCTGTCTCTGCTCTTAACCTCACAGCACAAGAACCTGCAAGACTTCAGGACAACTCTAGCCAAACAAAGCATTGGAGGGACCGCCAGAACCTCAAAAGATAATCTCTTTTTCTTCCATGGACTGGGTAAAGTCACTAGGCCTACCTCAGCAACACTGTTTAACAGTGGCTTCTGGTGTGTAAATGGCCACTTAGCTTTCATAGACTACACATGAGGCTGAGTGTGTGTGAATGGCTGAATCCAAGATGGCTGCCAGCACCTCAACACATGGTGTCTTTGTCTCAGCCATTCTGCTACTTACACACGCTCAGCTCTCTTGTTTGTAGTCTATGAAATTTAAGTGGCCATTTTGACACAAGAACTGATCTTGTGTGAAAATGGGAACTTAAGTTTCATACACTACAAACTACAGGACTGAGCGTGTGTAAGTAGCAAAATGTCTGAATCAAAGATGGCCACCAGGAGCTCACCATGTGTTGAGGTCCTGGTGGCCATCTTTGATTCAGACATTTTGCTACTTACACATGCTCAGCTCTCTTGTTTGTAGTGTATGAAACTTAAGTTCCCATTTTGACACAAGAAGCTATGTTGTCTGTCATCTTGTAAATAAATGTAATGTAGTCTTACTGTTAAATAAAAGTGCATAATGCCTGTGTTACCTTGACTCGTGTTCATTACAAAACAGTAAAAGCCAGTAAAGGTTCACTATCATTGAGTATTCATGCTCACTGATGTGAACTTTACTGGCTTTGGAAAAGGGGAACCCTTGAAATTCTCTAATTCAAGGGTCTCTAATATTTCTGGTGAAAAAGTGTAACTGCAACAAATGGTCAGAAACACTTAAAAAAATGTAAACACTTAGTCAATATAAATTTAAACACTTAGTAAATAATATAAATTTAAACACTTAGTTAATTTAAACACTTAGTCAATATAAATTTAAACACTTAGTTAATTTAAATACTTAGTAAATATAAATTTAAACACTTAAAGGGACTATTTGTAACTTTTCATGCGCATAAATCCTAACGGGTCGGATTCCCATGCGGGTACGCGAGCGCGCAGCAGCTCTGCTCCTGCTGTCTGCTGCCTGCACACCGCGCTCGTTCTCACTCGCTTGGCTCGCGCCACCTCCACGTGAACGCGCGCACATTACACACTGCAGAAGAGTTAGATTAGCTCTGAGAATATCTGGTGAATGTGCAGTGGACGTTTGTGCAGAAATAACTGCTGCAGCTCCTCCAGACCAACAGAGGTTTCCCGTGTCTTGTGAATTGACGGGGCTCCGCAGAGAGTTACGTTATCGTCCCGACCGGGTGGGGAGACAGCGACACCCGGTCGGGACGATAACGTAACTCGCTGCGGAGCTCCGTCACTTCACAAGACACGGGAAACCTCTGTTGGTCTGGAGGAGCTGCAGCAGTTATTTCTGCAAAAACGTCCACTGCACATTCACCAGATATTCTCAGAGCTAAACTAACTCTTCTGCAGTGTGTAGTGTGCGCGCGTTCACGTGGAGGTGGAGCGACGGAGAACGAGCGCGGTGTGCAAACAGGCAGGAGCAGACAGCAGGAGCAGAGCTGCTGCGCGCTCGCGTACCCACACGCGAGCGCGCATGGGATACCGACCCGTTAAGATTTATGCACGTGATAAGTTACAAATAGTCCCTTTCAAGAGAGTATCCATTAACACTATATTAAAACTTTAAACACTTAAAAAGTATCATTAAAACTATATTAAAACTATAAACACTTTGAGAGTGTCATTAAAACTATAAACACAGAGTATCATTAAAACTATATTAAAACTATAACACTTAGAGAGTATCATTTAAACTATAAAAACTTAGTATCATTAAAACTATATTTAAACCCTTAGAGTATCATTAAAGCTATATTAAAACTATAAACACTTAGAGTATCATTAAAACTATAAACACTTAGAGTATCATTAAAACTATATTTAAACCCTTAGAGTATCATTAAAACTATAAACACTTACGAGTATCTTTAAAACTATAAACACTTAGAGAGTATCATTAAAACTATAAACACTTAGAGTATCATTAAAACTATATTAAAACTATAAAAACTTAGAGTATCATTAAAACTATAAACACTTACGAGTATCTTTAAAACTATAAACACTTAGAGAGTATCATTAAAACTATAAACACTTAGAGTATCATTAAAACTATATTAAAACTATATTTAAACACTTAGAGAGTATCATTAAAACTATAAACACTTAGAGAGTATCATTAAAACTATATTAAAACTATAAACACTTAGAGAGTATCATTAACACTATATTAAAACTATAAACATTTAGAGAGTATCATTAAAACTGTATTAAAACTATAAACACTTGATAGAGTATCATCACTTAAAGAGTATCATTAAAACTATAAACACTTACAGTAGAGTGTATCGTTTTGTGGCATACTACACTATGACATTTACGATGATAAACAAGTACCCTTTTCTAGAATCTATGAGTAAGAGGACTCACCGGTTTCCTGATGGTGTTGGGACGATGAGCTGTCGTGAACTTGTACCGGATGGATTTCTGGATCACATCATCTGTCCTGTAGAGACACGGTATAGATGTTAAAGAAATGCATTTTACTACCTGAGCCACGTGTAAAAGGAATGAAGTTTTTGATAAGAACAATACACTTTTACACCACTGTGGTGAGTTTAGAGTTTACACTTTAGAATTACCAGATGAAAAATGCCTCCCTTTTCTTACAGGCAGATCACAGCTACATCTAATATTAGGGATGTGATTTCTTGAACTATAAATAATTGTTATTTTATTTATTTTACCTCTTGATTATCACATTATCAGTAATTTGATCTAAACATGACTACTTCTCATACTATAAATAATTGTTTATTTTACATTTTAATTATCACATTATCAGTAATTTGTCCAAAACATGACCGTTTCTTATACTATATAATTGTTTATTTTATTTATTTTACATTTTAATTATCACATTATCAGTGGTTTGTTCTAAACATGACCACTTCTTATACTATAAATAATTGTTTATTTTACATTTTAATTATCACATTATCAGTAATTTGTCAAAAACATGACTATTTCTTGTAATATAAATAATTGTTTATTTTATTTATTTATTTTACATGACCACTTCTTATACTATAAATAATTGATTATTTTACATTTTAATTATCACATTATCAGTAATTTGCTCTAACCATGATTATTTCTTGTACTATAAATAATTGTTTATTTTATTTATTTTACATTATCAGCGATTTGCTCTAAGCATGATTATTTCTTGTACTATAAATAATTGTTTATTTTACATTTTAATTATCAGGGATTTGTTCTAAACATGACTTCTTCTTATACTATAAATAATTGTTTATTTTACATTTTAATTATCACATTATCAGTAATTTGTCCAAAACATGACCATTTCTAATAATATATAATTGTTTATTTTATTTATTTTACATTTTAATTATCACATTATCAGTGATTTGTTCTAAACATGACCGCTTCTTACACTATAATTGTTTAATTTATTTATTTTACATTATCAGTGATTTTGTACTAAATATGACCGTTTCTTATACTATATAAATAATTGTTTATTTTATTTATTTTACATTTTAATTATCACATTATGAGTAATTTGTCCAAAACATGACTATTTCTTGTACTATAAATAATTGTTTAATTTATTTATTTTAATTTTAATTATCACATTATCAGTAATTTGTCCAAAACATGACCATTTCTTATACTATAAATAATTGTTTAATTTATTTATTTTAATTTTAATTATCACATTATCAGTAATTTGTCCAAAACATGACTATTTCTTGTACTATAAATAATTGTTTATTTTATTGATTTATTTATTTATTTTACATGACCACTTCTTATACTATAAATAATTGTTTATTTTACATTTTAATTATCACATTATCAGTAATTTGTCCAAAACATGACTATTTCTTGTACTATAAATAATTGTTTATTTTATTTATTTATTTTACATGACCACTTCTTATACTATAAATAATTGTTTATTTTACATTTTAATTATCATATTATCACGAATTTGCTCTAAGCATGATTATTTCTTGTACTATAAATAATTGTTTATTTTAAATTTTAATTATCACATTATCAGTGATTTGTTCTAACAAATACTGTTGCTACTCTAATGTTAATGTATATACAGTATATATGACAAAATAAAGCAATGTTAATTTGTTTAATTTTTCCCTAAAAACAACAAAAACAATGGTTAAGAGTACCATTAAAGTACCGGATCGATAAGCAGTATCGGCAAAAGTAGTAGGACCGTTAAAAAATCTCAAGATATCAATATTAATATTTAATTAATTGATTGATTGATTCATATTTAATAGACATTTAGGTAAATATAAGGATCGGATCGGATCGGAACCAAAAACAACTTAATCAGGACATCACTGATACAGATATCGCATTGTTTCCTCTGCATGTGTGCGTTTTAACACCCAATGTGAGGAGGTGAGCTGATGTTTACCTGAGGAATGATGGACATCTTCTGGCGCCGGTCGTGGAGGCCGATCTCAGAGGTCAGAACCCCGTCGATGGAGATCTTCTCCTGAGGCTGAGACCAGAGAGGTTTTCCCAGCACCTGTTCAACCTGACACACAGGAAAGAAGAATCTGGTTTAATATATCAGCTCAGGTTGAACGTGATGTATTCAATCCTCTGAACACTGAAGAGGACAAACCAAAGCCATGAGATGTGGACAGCAAAGACCAACTCGGCTTAATAATAGGGTCGAGAATCACCAGAGGCCCCACGATACGATATTATCACGATACTTAAGTCACGATACGATCTTGTTGCGATTTTAAACATTTTGCGATAAGATATATTGTGATATATTTTGCGATTTATTACCTTTTTTCAACTGCAAATTATGCAGTTTCTCAACATCTGTTTCATCTAATAAGATACAGTTTGTTCATCTCAGACTTTTCATTCACATATCTGGAGGTCAGAGGTCAAGGGACCCCTTTGAAAATGGCCATGACAGTTTTTCCTCGCCAAAATTTTGTGCAAGTTTGTAGCGTTATTTAAGAAAAGCTAGTAAGACATGGTTGGTACCAATGGATTCCTCAGGTTTTCTAGTTTCATGTGAACGTAAAAATCACAAGTTGCGTTAATGCGTTAAAGAAATTAGTGGCATTGAAACGAATTTGCGTTAACTGTGACAGCCCAAATAAATACATAAACATGTTTAATATCCATTATTTTTTCATATAAAAAACCCTCAGTATTATCTTAGTTATAGGAGTGACAATTTACCTAATCATAATACACATCTGGTTGTCTTTATTATAAGAACTTGGACTGTCCTCTTACCTCACCAGGTTGACTCGAGCCTTCTGTCCCCGATCAGTGTCAGGTCTCCGTCTGGGAGAAGCTCCATGTCCTGCACAGACAGAACAACAGAATTAATGTGGAACTCGCAAACACCAAAACAGAGGACTGATCACACTGAAGTTGTATTATATATTCAAAACGGTATGCAAAATGTGGAAAAACTGGCATGGCCATTTTCAAAGGGATCCCTTGACCTCTGACCTCCAGATATGTGAATGTAAATGGGTTCTATGGGTACCCACGAGTCTCCCCTTTACAGACATGCCCACTTTATGATAATCACATGCAGTTTGGGGCAAGTCATAGTGAAGTCAGCACACTGACACACTGACAGCTGTTGTTGCCTGTTGGGCTGCAGTTTGCCATGTTGTGATTTGAGCATATTGTTTTATGCTAAATGCAGAACCTGTTGTACTTCTTCAGTATAAAGAACACAACGAAACCTGGGTCTTGCATAAAGAAGGTAACAGTTATGCCACTAAGAATATCTCTACCACATGCAGGAATTAAACCCATGCAAACACTTCACCAGTAACACAACCATGTGAGCCATTATTCATTTATTTATTTAACCTTTAGCCTTTTTAAAATCTCTGTATGGTCTTGTTAGCTTTTAAAGGGTCAGATATCCACCATTAACACTTCTGCTACCACCGCAATACAATGGAGGAAGTGCTCCAAGATGATTTAAAAAGGTTTATGAATCTGCTCTTTTGATTTATAGAATATGATTTTACAGGGCAAACATTTCCAGAAGAATTAAATGTTCAGACGAAGGCTGTGATATGTGTAAATAATAAAATAAACATTTAAATAAAAATAATAATGGTCCAAAATGATGTAAAATTGCATAGTTTTAAGTCAAAAACCTCCAACCCCCAAACCCAATATCTCCTAATATCTTTTATTCACTGTAGAAATTCATAATGTGTCTGTGTCTAATATGAAGGAGCATCCTGACTGGAACACTGCTCCTGAAACCGAATGAATAGCACAAACACCTCAGCTCTGCATGCATACCTGCCTGTCTGGCTGGCTGCTAAGCTATCCGCCTTATTCTCAGGGGCGTTACTGGAGAAATTAATATGGGCGCAACTTCTGGTGAGGTAGCAGTAAGCTAGTTAGTCACATGGGCTAACACATAGTGGGTAACCGCCAACAATTTAGCAAATCCTGCTTTATTTTTAACACATATTTAAATAACGTTAAATTTGCATTTTCTAAAATGTCCTTGTGGAGCTGTGGTACTTGTTGCGCTGTTCGCAGCTGTGCTAACAACCAGACAAAGCTAAATTTGTGGCTTCAACAACAGTGTGTTGAACATGCACCCAAAACAAAAAGAGATTTGTTCTCGTGACCGACGGTACAGTTTCCATCGCCGACCTACAGACGAGGAATCCAGAAGAACGTGGCTGAGAAACCTAAACTTGAAGAGACCACCTTAAACCCTCGTCATGTGAGCTGTAATAGGTGGTGTTCCCACGTTTTACTATATTTTTTAATATGGAGAGAGGATTAGCGTACGGTTGGAAAACGCCGGTTCCGGTTCAGTGACACGACGCGCCGGAAGTTACGCCAAAAATTCATGCAAGGCATCATGGGGGATAGGAATAAGGAGGATAGGCAGCCTTTAATATATTACAGAGTGATGCTACAAATAACACAGGAAAGCACTTTAAGTATTAACACTATATACAAACACACCACCGTAACCCTATAATGTTCCATTTGGAATATTATTGGAGTATTATAGGCCAACTATAGAAGAAGCATAGCCCAAGTATAATAACATAGCAATAAAATCACAGCTGATTATGACTGATACAGTTTAACATGTTAAAAGAAATAATACATAAATAGGAATAAGTCGCAAGACATTGCTGATTACACACGGCAACATGTGAATAAGGGGAGTTCTGGCACTTATTTATCTCCAATTCCATCAACATTAAAAACAGCAGCTGGTAATACAGACAGAAAACATATCCTACCTCAGAGCTTCAGTGAAGAGAAGATGTTCCTTCAGTTGGTCTGTATACGCTTCCTCTTCTTCCCAGATGTCATCCATCGATGCCACATATCTACAAGTGTGTGACAAACATGCAGCAGTAAAAATCATAATACACTTTTATAGAATTTATAGTTATATTTAAAGTTAGTATTAAGCTAAATACCTGAAGACTTCCATAGTTCCCACGATCACGTAAACACCAGTCGGTAGGTCGGCTATATGATGAAACACAAAGTCCATTAGCGAAACACATGAGCCATTAAACCGTATTGAACTCTACAATCTTACACTAATGTTGATCCAATTATGGTGCGGAAGTCGAGGTGGATGGAGCACTTGAGTATTTATTTTTCATCTGTATAATGGGACACACACAACCAGACAGCTCAGGAATACTGTTAAGATGGTCGGCACAGCCCGCTCCAACCACAGCATGAGAGTTTCTTTCTGCTGTAGGTTACATTGTGATCCTATAGTAGAGATGTGTATTGGCAAGATTTTGGCGATACGATATCACGATACAGGGGTAACAATTCACTATATCGCCATACTGTAAGGAAGGTGATATATTGCAATTTTTTCAAATCTAATTTTAGGAAAATTGTTGTATAAAGAACACCATATGCATAAAATCGGAGTAAAAAAACTTTTTTATGCAATCATTTATCCCAGTTCCTGTAACATCCAGCATCACAGCACTACTTTGAGAGGACACGCACACTGAGAGGGTGCATCTCTTTGCAAATGCAAAAGTATTGACTTAATCTTTGCATGTAAACTATTAATTCAATGGTTTTGAAAATCGATTCAGTATCACAAAACGTAATATCGCGATACTCTATATTTTCTTGCACCCCTATGGTATAGTGATAGATCCATAACGGAAATACATTTCAATACAAAGTTATAAAATTACTGCGTTTACAATTGTATTGTAAAACATGAGCATAAAACACATAAAACCTCTTTTCACATTCCACACTTTGGCATCCACATACAGTCATATCAATGTTGTCCTCAACATCAACACATCTCAGCCCCATGACACACTTTATACTAGGCAGGGGGTATTTTTACTGTATTTATTTGTGATAATGCTGCTTGACTGAGGTCTGTCATATTTATTCTTGTGTTATAATGTATTTATTGTATTTTGGATTGTACTTGAAACTGTGATGTTATATTGTGATCCTGTTGTGATGTTATGTAGTGTGTCTATTGTGTCTATTGTGTCTGTGTTTAGGACTACAGATGGAAATTAGCTTCCCTGCTAAATCTGGTGCACCCATCTTTTTGTTTCTATGTAAACAATTAATGTCTGTGCACACAGTCCTTTTAAACCAATAAAATAAAATAAATAAATAATGCTATATGTGACTTTAACAGTACAGCTAGTGTGTTTGTTTATCCCAAACTCTAAATGTCGTTTTTCTTTAACAACAGAAGAGATTTGCATGTAATTCTGCTCTGCTCTCACCTGTAGAGCAGAGCAGCTCTGCAGGTGAGAGCACCTTTAGCAGTGTTACAGAACACAGCAGGCACCTTCTGCTTAACAAACACAGCATAACATGGTGAATTTGAGCCAAAATGGCGACGCTACTTAACATATTGAACATGCACATTCAACTAACATATCTTACCTGTATGATGGGAAACACACAGAAGCAGTTCCAGGTGAGGAACACCGTTCCAGCAGCTCAGCTCCACCTGGGATGAAAGGTCTGCATTAGCATTAGCATAGCATTAGCAGCTAGCTTAGCCACCTGTTGCGTCACACATTGAGCCGGAAGTGACGCATTCACGGGATGAGTTCACTAAATGTGTTGTAAGTGAGTTACAGCGTTAAACAGCGTGATACTGGAGACTTTCCCACACTGTGAGAGAACTTAATGATGTTCCTGCCGGTTATTAGAGCGGAGCGGAGCGGAGCAGCGTGGCGGCTTCTGCTGCAGCTTACCCACAATGCACCGGAGGGGAATACAAAATAAAAGCCTCGGCTGTCCGCAGTGCTACACGCACTGTTTACAAAATAAAAGCTCGACGGAAAACAATGGTTGGTTTGTCCCAAATTAAACACGAATTTAACTTTATTACAAAAACACTCTTATTTACACCGTTACATTTTGTTTTTCTTTGTAATATGTCTGAGGAAAACGATGATATTCCCGAGGGCCTTTTCACTTCCTGTTATGTTACCCAGGTGTTAGCTTGTTAGCTTGTTAGCCTCTGTGGCTCTAGACAGCCTGTGTAATGTTTTGTTTGTGAGACTGTTCGGCCTCTGACTCACCTCATACCTTCCTCCATACGTCTTCATGAAGCAGATTCATAAATCCATAAAGTAATCCGCTCATATGTCAACATTTCCAGCCGTCGGACTCACGGCAGACATGTTGGCTCGAGGCGGAAGGAAAAGCACAGGTGCTGCTAATTAGACAAAACGTTACCCTTTGACCTTTGCCCTTTGCTGTATGTCATCCACCCCTCTCTCCATCTTTAATAATTGTCAATTTCACTAATTAATAAAGGCAAAAAGCCAAACAAATTATCTGAAAAAAATAAAAATAAAATAAAGTCATAGTGTAGTATGTCGAAAAAATTAAATGAAGTCCTATCATATTATAGTATGTCGAAAACATGTATATATATGTATATATATATATATATTTACATATATATATGTATCTATATATGTATATGTATATATATATATATGTATATATATATGTATATGTATATATATATATATGTATATATATATGTATATGTATATATATATATATGTATATATATATGTATATATATATATATATATATACATATATATATATATATATATATTAAAAAAAAGGCATTGTATAGTATGTCGTAAACATAAATAAAGTCATAGTATAGTATGTCGAAAAAATAAAGTCATAGTGTAGTATGTCAAAAAAATAAAGTCACAGTATAGTATGTCAAAAAAATTAGTCATCGTATAGTATTTTGAAAAAAGTCATAGTATAGTATGTCGAAAAAATAGTCATAGTATAGTATTTTGAAAAAAATAAATAGTCATAGTATAGTATTTTGAAAAAAGTCATAGTATAGTATGTCGAAAAAAGTCATAAAAAAGTCATAGTATAGTCATAGTAAAGTTGTGTACTCCGGTTGATTCGACCTGTTAGAGGCCCGCAAACCTCCGGTATCGGCTGCTTTCCATTAATTTATCTCCTGGAGGAGATGGTAAAGAAGAGAGCGAGTGAGAGGGAAACAACAGTAAAACATGAGCTTTACCATTTGTTTATTGATCGTATACATTGATATTACATTATATTACCATTATAATCATACATATACAAGATTAACATCCACAACATATCAAAAGTAATGAATGAAAAAAAACTGTTAAGAAAATAAGATCACTGTCAATAAGTCAGACTGGAAACCAAATCATTTCTCCAACAGAGAAATACTGTTCACAACAGTTACAGTACAAAGATCCATAGATTGGACAGGGCTGTAATTGATCAGCAGAGCTGAGGAGAAACAGTGTTATTAAACTTAAATAAACAGGAATTGTACTTGGTTGATATTACTGTAAAAATAACAAGATATAGTCAGATTATAAAGTGGAAAGAGAATTTGGTTGTGCAACATTTGTATACATCTGAACAGCTGATTCTAGTTGTACAATGATGGTAATAATTTATTATGTTTGTGAATTATAAATTTATATTTGGTTGACTGGATATTGATCAATTCTGAACAAATGTGGCCATAGAATAAAAAAACAAACAAATGACTTTTCTCAGGAGATCAGTAAATTATAGTGTACTGAGGCATGCTCAATTTTAATAACTTCAAAGAATTGTGAAATTAAAGCTAGGGTTGGTAATCTTCTTCAAAAGCTTTTTTTTTTTTTTTTTTACATTTGTTGATATTGTCATTACAGAAAAACAAAAACAAACGATATCTGTGGCTGTTGCAGGACTGTAATAATGAAATGAAATGATTGGACGACCTACCTACCCACGTCACCGGAGTCTTACACAAGCTGCGAGTACTGCGAGTACTGCGAGTACTAACAACAGCCATGTTCGTTGTTTACGGTCAGTATGCTATGTTTACTTTCATAATGATAGTTTTGGGGGAGTGGCTTTGGAGTAGGGATGTTAATAATTAACTGTTTAACTGTTAACCGACATTAAGCATTTTAACCGATTAACGCTATCGGTTAAAAGAAATGTTAATTATTTAAAAAGAGACTTTTACTGGGAAAGTGGCTGCATGTCCGCGACACTACACAAAGCACCGTGGCTGCTAAGTTAACGCTCCCGGACATTGAACTGGAGACAGTGAACGCAGCATCGTGGCTTCTACCGTAACGCTCCCGGACGGGTGAACTAAAGACAGTGAACGCTTTTCTGTTGTGCTCATACACTGCAGCTGGCGCACCGCTGCATGCGAGGCACAAATCTTGACGGTTAATAATCGGTTAACGAAGGTCGGTTATCGGTTAAGATCATTTTTCCAAATTAGCATCCCTACTTTGGAGGGAGGCCTGCTGACAGCCAAGCCCCCAAGAGGTGCGCCGGGCTTTGAAGCAAATTTTCGCAGGGGCCAAACGATGCCATTGGGCCCAAAAATACTATTTCCCATAGACTTACATCGGGAAAGAGACGTCTGTAAATCAGCGGATCATTTTTTTTTTTAAAGTAAATCAACTTCCCAGTACGAACACTTGAATAGCCCTTATTTCAATCATTATGTCCTTAAAAATGTTTTCCCTTCCTCCGTTCATGTTCCCAGACCGTGGATGGACCGAGGCCCGGGAGGCGGAGTTAAAGGAAACGCTACTGCGCTACACCGCCTGCTCTATGGGCCCAACGGATGCGGATGATCACCGGAAGATCCAGGTACTGTATCACTCGGAAGTCGAGCCATTTTGGCTTCATGCACCACTGAGCAACTTTCATAGGAACGAACGCTTCAAACGCTGTATCCAGTTCTCTTTATACATCCATGTTGCCGACTTTCTCGCTAGATTTAGCAACTTTTGGAGCTAGAGTTTTTACTTTCATTGGAAAACAGTTGGTAACACTGAGCTGGGTTTTTCAGTTGGATAATTTTTTTTAAATCTAGCGTACTCTTGCTGTTTTTTTAAGATTACCAACCCTAGCTTTAAAGACAGAAAGTTTTCCCCTTCTGTAGTTAAAGATTTCATATTTATGAGGTTACATTTCTCAAGCCTGCGATCATCCATTACAGTTAGAGCTGTGTTCAACAAGCCTAGGAGTTTGCACATTGTCCCCTATGTGTTTTCTGTTCAAGGCACCTTCAGCCTGTTAACACGCCGCTTTGAACACCAAAGCTTTGTTGAACTCACCTCGCATGGTTATAATCTATGGCAGAACGGGCACACTGGCACTTTGATGGCCAATCACATGATCACTTGGGAGAAACAAATAAGGCACAAGCATGCGCACACACATACATATTGCTGTTGTCAAATGAAAAACCTCCAAGATGTCAGTTTTCCATAAGCTAAGAAAAACTGCTTATTTTGTTGTTTTTTTGTCAACCTTAAATATTTTTTTTCATCATGTCGAATAAAAAAAATCACCAAAACTGAAGTTAACATGTTTTCACATGACAGCAATAATACACACACACACACACACACACACACACACACACACACTTTATATATATGTATATATATCTATATATATATCTATATCTATATATATATAGATATATCTATATATATATATCTATATATCTATATATATATATATATATATAGATATATATCTATATATATATATATATATATATATATATATATATATATATATATATATATATATATATATATATATGTATATATATATATATATATATATATATATATATATATATAGATATATATATAGATATATATATAGATATAAATATATATCTATATATATATAGACTGACACAAGCCCTAGTTATACTGCTATACTATATATTTAAACACCAACAGACATATTTTGTCTATTCAAATGTGCTGGGTCCAGCTGAGTTAGCACAAAAAACAAACAAGTACACACACCCACATATACACAAACAGTCCTGTCAACACCATACCATACCATACCATACCATACCATACCATACCATACCATACCATACCATACCATACCATGGTATTGACAGGACTGGGAATTACAACAGGTAAAACAATTTTAACAGATTTTTTTTCTTGCTTTCAGCTTCAGTCAAACTAAAATCACTGATCTTTTGGTGCTTTTCAGTCACATCATACTAAGTACACTAATATTTAACTACTGCTAGTATTTTGGCCATTCACAAAAATAAAAGATTCAATAGCACAGTTTGGCCAGGAGTCTTTACATAAACTGCACGACTACAGGAAGGAGACACAACTGATCATGGTCACAAAGGTCAAACAGCTAACTCGGTTTTGTTCCTGTGACTTCCAGCCAAAGTCACATACAGTATAACATATCATACCTGTTAACAACTATAGGTCAAAAGTACACTGAGCTGCAAAATATTTTTTTTTTTCCATTTTTCATAGAATGCTTTAGATGAGCTGAGACAGATCAGATGGCAGAAAATGAGAAAAGGTTCTTTAAATTAAGGCTTTGGGAACTGAATGAAAGTCCAAAATAAAGCTTGAGGATGCACCACAGAGTACAGACAATGATAACTGCAGAAATACAAGATTCATTATAATAAAAGAACAGTCCGACGTGTTGGAAAAAGCAGGAAACTGAGCTGATTCTATTTCCACAGCTCTACTCTTTAAGCCTAACTTAAACCCTAGAATTAGTGTGGACTGATGATGTACCTAAATTGGGTCGAACCTTCCACCAGTACTGGCCTACTAGCTGCTCAGACAGCTGTCCTATGTATCACTACTGTACCATAAGCCACTAGTTCCCAACCCCTTTGGCCCCTTAAAACAACCAGATGAGCCCTCATCAAAAGGTGGTTTATCTGAGATTTGAGATAAGCTTGAAAAAATAAACAGTATTTTGGGGTAGCAGTGATGGTTGGACACCCTGCGGGGTCCCAACTGGAGAGTTAGGAACCACTACCGTAAGCTACATTTACATACACTCGTGCAGTAAATAGTCCCAAGTCCTGACTTTGAGGTTTGAGTTAAGTCAAAACTGACAAGTCCGAAGTCAAGTCAAAGTCTTCAAACTTTGTTTCACGTCCTGAACAAGTCATTACTTGTCTGTGTGTTGCTCTGCACTGACAAACACATTCCTCTCCTGCTCAAACATTGATTAAATGTGTATCTGTTGGCAGGAAAACGAAGAGTCGATTAGCTGCACACTATTTTATAACACGAGTCCAAGTTAAAGTTTTCTTTACCAGTAATTGTGATGGATTAAAAGACCTGATTTAATTAAGGAAAACATGGAGGAAGTGTTAAGACCTGGTTCTCTCTGCCATTAAGGTAAATAAAAGCCCTGCACACGATTTAAAAACTGACGGTAATGACGTGCTTGTGTATCTACTTGTGTCTTAGTACTTCTGTTTTTGTATTACTTAATATTATCATCCCATACCATTAAAATATGGCGTAAAAAAAAGTGCTTAAGACAATTATAAAGTGATGGGAAATAGTGTGGTAATACAGAGATTATATTATTAATACAATGTTGAAGTCAAATAGGCCTTTAGTAATGACAGAGCCATAAAGAATCATAAATATCAGTCACTATTAGGATATAGTACAGTATATTACAGAGCTCCTCAGTCTGAAACCAGTCCAGGTCCAGGTCCAGGTCCAGGTCCAGCACTCATTTCATCCACATGCACAGCTGTGTTTGGGTTCTAACAATTTAATGACCTGCTGGTAGAATCACACAGCTCTTTTTCTCCTGGTTACTATAGTTACAGCATTTCAAAGATTGTCCACAACATTTGGTACCAAGTTCACCGTTTGTAATTTAACCTGAGAACTTTCACACCTCCACTCTCTTCATCTCTCCTCTCTTTAAAGTTTGGGATCATAATCCTAGAGGGGGACGTTTGATAACTGCACTGTGTCTGTGTTATCATTGATTATGCAGTTTTTGGCACTACATAGAAAACAGCAGAGAGACAGACCGACAACAGAACAGCACAGGAATACAGAGCATGACTGGGTACGTCTAGCTGCTATCCAGAGATAAAAGATGACAGCCTGAGACAGGTATAAACACATGCACTTAGGACTGGAAGTTTTGAAAGGTTGGTTGGGTGTAATGAGGTGATGGGAGAGTCAGAAATGTACTATGTGACAGAACTGCAGCCAGTGGTTGTGTGAGACTAACCATGCATTCACACTGGAACCAACATAATCAGAGTGACCCAGAGTGAGTGGATGGTAAGTCAACAACGTATTAGCTGTTGAATTTTGTGCTATTGTTTATTGAGGGGTTATGTGGCTGCAGTCTAATGTATATGTACCATTTCCACCCACATGCCTGGTTTCAAATGGAAAGGCGGGCTAGAAGCTAGCAGCAGTCCAACAAGACACTGCTGACGGGCCAATCACAATGTGAAGACTGGTGGGGGGGGGCAAAATGAGATGGTTTCTTACTGGAAGAGAGACTGCAGGATGAAGGGGTAGGGTTTAGGTAAAGACCAGATGCTGCTGGTCCAGCAGGGCTCGGGTGAAGTTGTTGATTGGCCCGATGGCGCTGAGTGACATGGCGTTGTCCCGCCCCCAGAGCAGATTAGGACCAAACACCACAGCCAGGTTACTGTTGGTCATCTTGTTCACTTCACTGTTGGCTGATACCTAAACACACACAGACCGGTTACTATTGGTAATGATATAAAAGGTCTGGAAGGTAATAGAAGTCTATCAGCTGTACCTGTGCCAGGAATGTGATGAGGTATCGCAGTGATGCATAGTTTTCCTCTGGCAGCGACTCTACCAGTGCCTTCATAAGTTCCGCCTGGCTGTCACTGGATACAGCTGGCACACACCAAACACAAACACCGTTATTAGAGCTCATGTAGGATGTAGATGTCAATCATTACATTTACATGTCCACAAATCAGGTCACACAGGAATTCGGACGCATTTGCATATACTGTGGTAAAAAAAATACTGTGGTTCAAGTGTTTTCTAATATAAGTCAAAGTTAACACGATAATAACGCGTTGACGCAAAATGTTTTAACGCCACTAATTTCTTTATTTACACAATCGATCTTTCAGAGGTTGTAGAGGCTCAGTTTTAAAGCTAGAGTGAAGATACTGGTATCATATGAAACTAAGAAACCTGATGAATCCATCGGTACCAACCAGGTCAGACTAGCTTGTCGTGAAGGAGATTAAATAACGCTCCAAACCTGCACTAAATTTTGGCGAGGAAAAACTGGCGTGGCCATTCTTAAAGGGGTTCCTTGACCTCTGACCTCCAGATATGTGAATGTAAATGGGTTCTCTGGGTACCCACGAGTCTCCCCTTTACAGACATGCCCACTTTATGATAATCACATGCAGTTTGGGGCAAGTCATAGTGAAGTCAGCACACTGACACACTGACAGCTGTTGTTGCCTGTTGGGCTGCAGTTTGCCATGTTATGATTTGAGCATATTGTTTTATGCTAGAAAAATAGTAAAAATAGTGCTGGATGTTTGAACATACAGGTGAAGTTGACAACGTCGTTGTAGAGCTGGAAGGTCAGCAGAGGCTCAGGTAGTTCCCTCAGGAATGTCTTCAGAATCACAGCAGCCAAGTGGACGTCTTCTATCTCTCTGAAATTCACCGTCTCACCTACAAAACACACAATGTAGGCGCAAGGTGATCACAAGCAGCACTCTTTACAACATGACGCGTTCCCACTTCCTGTGTAGACAGGAAGTAAAAAGACAAAACAACGGAGTTGGAGCACTTCCTTGTTGCTCAATAGACTGGTTAAACAGGCCGGTTGATCCTACCCGAATTGTATCTGAGCTGGACCTCCTTCACCAGAGTCACGTTGGCAGATCGTCTGAAGATGCCTTCAATCTCCAAACCTGACGCACACACACACGCACACGCACACGCACACGCACACGCACACGCACACACACACACACAGAACAATTCATTGAGTGATCTACAGTTAAAGTTTATTAGTGAATTATGTTTGTATTTCTATCACAACAATAAAAGAGTTACCTTGCTCTGAAAGGAAGTTAATGGTGTCTCTCATCACCACAGGAACTAAGTCATCATCTGGATTCCTCTGTCTGAGACTGACGCACACACACGCACGCACACACACACACACACACACACACACACACACACATACAGTGGATAAGATAACAAGCTTTGACCAATGATGTCATTATAAGTTGACTGGGGCTTTATAACATTACCATCTCTAAACTTCATACATTTAACATTTAGAGCAAATGGTTTGAGTGAAATCTGTATTCAGATCCTTTACTTTTACTACAGTAAAAGTACCAACACCACACCCTGAAAATGCACCACTGCGAGTATTCAAAACCTTACTGAGGTAAAAGTATTATCAGTATGGCTGTCAAATTTAACGTGTTAACGCAAATTCATTTTAACGCCACTAATTTCTTTAACACATTAACGCAACTTGCGATTTTAGGTAGTTGCAGGCTCAGTTTTAAAGCTAAAGTGAAGGGTGAATACAGGTATATTCAGACAGACAGTATGAGGAAAATAAAGTTTTTTTTTTTTTAACATTACAGAATGTAAACATGTTCTAGTAGAAACACAAACTACAAGTATGAACCTGAAAATGAGCATGATATGGGATCTTTAAGTTCAGTACTTAAGTAAATGTAGTTATCAATCAATACATGTATATATGAATCAAACAGTCAATCAGCAGGGATCGGTCGACTTACAATGCAAGTGGCAGCCCGAACACCTGGCTGGGGAGGGGGGGGCTGTGAGGAGGAGACATGGGAGGCTGGGCGGAGGGTTTCAGAGACGCTCTCAGCTTGTTGTCGTACCTGACACAGAGATAAAGATTACCAGATTTTAGAAGATAACTTGTGCATTATAAAAATTAACAAAGCTGTACACTGATTGTGCCTGAAGGAGAGTAAATATGTGTAGGTTTATTTGTGGGTGGAAATAAAATATTATTTGTGGAGTCTGACATCAGCTCTTACTCTTTGACACGGGCAGGAATAACCAGCTGCTCACACTTCAACACATCCTCCAGCTCACTCAGATAGCTCACATAGTTGATCTTCCTGCCAAACTTAAAACTACAAATAAAGAGAGAGAGAGTTATGTTATCATTTGCTGCATTCACATAACTTGTTAGTTTTAAAATGGAGAATGATGAGAATATCGACAAATACTGGATTGAAACTGGGTTGAATTTTCCCCATTCTTTTTCTGCTATAATGATGACAAAATAAATCTGTTTTTAAAAAAATATAAACACATGACACTATAAGCTTATAAATGTAGCTGTAAATAAGAAAATATGAGTACATTTGATAAAAGGTTACATTTTGAAAGCATGCACAATAACAGGACATAAAACTGAAGCAGCTAAATGGAATTCAGCTATCATTCATTTGATTGCTTAATCACAGGCAAGTTTTAAACCGTAATTAACAAAAATTGTGTGAATAATGATGCATGCACACAACAGCAGCACAGAAGCAGGAAGTGTAGCACTAAAAAAAAGAGTAGTAGCGAGACATTGATCATTATGTGCAACAGCTTGTGTGTTGTAATGTTCTAAACACCAATCCTAGCAAGTTTCATAACAATAGTCTAGTTTGATTTTTGCATTGTGCAAAAAAAGATTAATTTTAGGTGAATTTTATTTAACTGTCTGAAACTGTTAAATTTCATCCTGCAATTGTGTCCTATATAGGACGAGTCATAGTGTTCTGTGAACATGCAAAGCATTATAAAATGACGGCTTAAACATGCTCAAATGTCAAGAACACCTAATGTTTTAAATGTCAATTTACATTGGTAAAAACATAAAAAAACGAACCTGATGAGTGGTTTGAAGAGGATCAGCAGAGTCTTGATGAACATGGTGGGATGGACGATATACAGAGCCTTGATGTTCTTCTTATACCTGAAAACACATACAGATGATAAGGATAATGTCTCTGGAGCAGAGTATGTGGCTGTATGCTGTTCACTGAGGCATGCAGTCTTTTTCATTTTTACTTCCACTTTAAATCCACTGTACTCCTCACTTTAAAACAACCTTTGACAGTGTGCTTTTAACATTTCTACGTCTGTTTTTCTGCTTGGTCATGTTCTTTTCTTTTCTTTCCATACATGAATACCACTCATTTAGCAAAGATGTAGAATGACAGCAGATATTTCAGTGATCTAAAACATCATTAGTTCGTCTTACATTGTAGTGTCATTAACTCAAATAGTTTTGCTTTCTTCTAAGACCATTTTATACAATCCTACAGGGAGGGTGCAATGGACAAGGCAGTCAAAGATGGAATGGATGGACTTTTTCTCTTATATTAACAACATATAAGGACACATGACTGTGAATAGGAAGTCCTTTACTTCAAGTGAACTGATAGTGTTAGCTTGTGCAAAGCCTCGAGATGGCACCTCCTGACCGCGGCCAACATAGAAGTACCTCACATCCGTAACAACAACCGTATTAATCTAAGACCGCCTGACAAAGGATTTGAAAACTGTGGGTCCAAATCAAAAAAAAATTACACTCAATCTGCCGCACTACTATGTATGCCTGGCATGCATGAGAGGTGCATGCACGATCCTGCACAGAACGCACAGCCGCAGGATTATAAATCAGTCATTATGGCCCTATTGTAGTTGCACAAGTACAACAACAAGTGCACAGCGTTAGGTCTTGTGCAGATGGAAAGTGCTATTTTGATTCTTTTATTGGTGTATTTGGATCCTCTCTTTAGACCTGTATACCATGCACACTGTGAATGGAACCAAAATACCACACAGGATGTGAAAGTCAATTTCACAATCGCTGTTTGCACTGGTGTGCTACCATGAAAATAGGGCCCATAGTGTTTATTTGAAACAGATTTAGGAAAGACTAAGGCTTCAGGTCAGTTCTGATATGACGGTCAGTGTCTGTACACATGTCCAGTGATGTTATTGAGCTTACTTTCTGTCAAACTCCCTGTACGCGTCTCGTAGCCAGCCGAGAGAGGGTTTGTTTTCACTGGTCAGCCCGTGATGGAAATAGATCAGAGTGTAGTCACTTTCAACGTACTGATCCAGTGTTCCTTTAAGATACCTGCAAAAAAAATTAAACAAATTCATTGTCATTTAAATAGATAAGTGTGTATTTCAACTGGACTCCATATTCCCTTAGAAGACTTGTGAAAGAAACATGTCCTGTTGCTTCATACGGAGTCCTACGGTCCCGGTCAAGACATCGACTAACAACAATATCCCTGGTTTGATTCCAAGGAGCTTTACTGTATATTACACCCTCCCTCTACTCAAAATGTCACTCTCTATAGTCAAACAGTTAATAAATACAAAACATACTTTGTAGAATTGCAGAAAAAAAAGGGGAACAATCAGAATAATTTCATGTCAGAGTTGACACAAGGTACAGTAAAGCTGTTTAACATTAAAGGCCCAAATCATGACCCGGTATGGTTTCAGTCTGCCGGCCCGAGCCCAATGCGTCCTTTCCTGGTACTATGACCCGGCCCAACCGGTCCCATGTGGCTGAATTGATGCGCCTCACTAAGAACTGGTTGGCTGAAGGGGCCGGGCCGCCTCCTGCTAGGACGAGTGTTACTGGACCGATGCATCGGTGCACTGCTTTCTGCTGCTGAAAGGAACGCTGCTCAGACTGCACGTTGCATTGCTGGAGAATCATCAGGTTGTCCAGCAGATGATGCTGTCCACTCAGGCTGGGTCACCTCAGAGGGTCAGCCACAACCTAACCACAACAGCCTGCAGTGCTACGCCTGTGGACGGGGGGGGCATCTGGCCCGTCAATGCCCTGAGAGAGACATGTCTATGCCCACAGCTGCCTCGGGCTCCAGTGCATCCTGCTTCTGGGTCACCTCGTGTTGGGCTAACGAGAAGGTGGACGGCCATCGCATCCCGGTTCAAATCCGGGGGGGGGGAGAGACACCAAGGCCCTGCTAGACACCGGGAGCAAGGTGAGCCTGGTAAGCCCGGAATATGCAAGGGAGCCCAGCCAGGTTGAGATACAGACTCCCCGGGGAAGAACATTGCTGAGAGCTGGCGTAGTGAAGAACCTGCCAGTGCCGTGCCGTGCCGTGCCGTGCCGTGCCGTGCCGTGCCGTGCCGTGCCGTGCCAGTCCAGTCCAGTCGTTTTCTAAGGTCGGCATAGTAATGGAAATCCTGACTGCCTTCATGTAAAAGGTCATGCGGGACTTGAGCACTCAACTGAGAGGGAAACAGCTGCGCACCTCGGTGTAACTCCCTCAGACAGATCCATATATATTAGGTATATTATAATTTAGATTTCAGTTCTTACATCAGCAGCTTGTGATGGTCCAGCTGGTGCTGTGGAGGCATCCTGCAAGCATTAAACACTATCACCTTCCTGCCAAAGTTATCATCACCTGGAGACACACAGAAACACAGACAGGGATTCAACATTACCTTCTCACTTTCACTGTATTACCTTCTGTTAAAAAAAAAAACACGACAAGCAGTCTTAACTTCTGCTAATTATCCTGAAGATTCTAGTCTGAAGAAGTGTTGGTAAGAGATTAAAGCAACTGTTAATGTCACAGTGGGGATGGGAGGGGGGAGATCGGAGGACTGACCTGCCACTTCAATGATCTGATGCCTGGCGATGTCGTAGAAGGGATGATCCCATGGCAGGTGGGGAGAGCCAGCGTCAAAGCGCTGCGAGATATCTGTCTCTGAAACACACACACACACACACACACACACACACACACACACACACACACACACACACACATCTGAGTCCTGAGCTCATAGTTCAAGTGATTTTTTTTTTTTTTTGTTTGTAATAAAAAAATTAAAATTATGTTTTACTTTCCTGTCAAACATCATTAGGACACTCGGGGTTAAGCACTTCTTCCCATTGTTTTTAAAAATGATACTAAGATTCACAGATTCATTATTTTCATTACACAATGACATGCAGAAAAATTTACAGATATTCAAAATATCTAAATTAGAATAGAACGTAAATACAAACAGTATAAAAGAAGCACTGAAAGAGGAAATATATATCTATATCTATATATATTTAGATATAGATATATATATATATATATATACTGTATATGCCTCTCACCTGACTTGCTGAGAGTGGACTCATCAGCGGGCCACTGCTGGTCCTCTATCGTGGCCAGCTTCAGTTGTCCTAACTGTGCAGTCGCGGGGTCTTCACCCAAATCTACCAGCAGCTCTGAAGACATCACACACACTGCAGAACGGCGCTACACGCACCCACACACACACACACACACACACAAGGCTGCAGCTTCCACAGAGTCCTGCAAGAGACAGAGAGACAGCTCAGGTCAGCTGGGTTTGACAAACATTTCAACTACTACTGAAACTACTGACGGATCATTAAACAGGAATAATCACTGAGAGAACATTGTGCTACCGCTGCAGACAGCGTTGTGTATGTACATGTACTGTGATGCTATATACTTTACTGATCATTGTGGTTTGCATGCATACTCATTTTGATCTGTTTTTGTGTAAAGCATTGAGTTGTGTTATCTAAAGTCTCTATGATGCCACTGGGGTAAGTGAGAAAATATGTTTTCTTGTCATTTAGGGAAACTGACCCTTTAATGTGGTTATTATTTCACCTTTTAGGTATGATACTGTGAAGGATTAGCCTGGTTCCAGACTTCTGGATCACTGCACCATAAAGAGTACAGGGACAAGTACTGGGAATAATACCAGAGGATATAGAAGATAACAATCGGATATTACTACTCAGAGTCCAACTTTTAATTGCTAAGAAGATGATTACAGTCTCCTGGCTGAGGGTTTGGGGTCAGTATATCAGAATAGTGTGACTGTTGTTGACAGGCTTAGGGAGTTAACAGCATACATGGGACTGTGTTATGTTATTAGGATACAATTTAATAAATTATTGTATTTCGTTAAAGTTACAGAAAAAAATCAGAGTAGTAAAAAGGGGGATTATTAGCAGGATTACAATTTAAAAAGCATTTTAAAATAAAGAACGATATACTACCATGCACATCACGCCACATGTCTCACACAAGTGCCTCTAACGAAAAAAAATGCTTTCATTGGGAGGAAGTTTCTCTCTTATTTAGTATATAAAGCAGAAAAGGGAACAACATCACAGTCCAGTGTAAGTTATCGCAATTATTTTTTGCCGAGAGGCATCCCAACGTGAAAAGACAGTTCGTAGGAAATGAGCGAACCGCTTAAAATTTCTGGTCCAGCAAACATAATACAGGACAAACCAGGAAATGTGCATTAATTTATTTTAATTTAATTTCTATGGGTACTGCTGCTGCTGCTCCAAGTTAAAATCCGGCAACACTAATGTGCCAAATGATTCGAGTCCTTGGATGATGACAGCCTTTTCACAGCTGGAAGGCAGGACTGTACTGTGATGATGTTCCCCTTTTCTGCTTTACATACAAAATATTGGCGACATTTCAGCATGTTTCTTTTCTCTTCTCTTTATTTGCACATTTGGTGCACTTTTTCATCACTGATGCTACCACTAATATTCTGATTTGTAATTTCCTGTCACTGTGAAGGCATAGTAAACACACATCTGTGTGAGGGATGATAATAAAGCCTCTCTGTTGTAGTCCTCTGCTGTGTAGGCTACTGAAATACACTGAAATACACTGAAATACACTGAAATACACTGAAATACACTGAAATACACTGAAATACTGCCTCCAGAAGCTCCACCAACAAACTGTAAGCCTGAGCTGCTTCAAATGAATGACTGCATCTCTCTTCCTCTTCTCACGTATTAACTCTCTCCCTTTTTTCTGTACTTCCTCTTTTATCTCCCAACCCCCACTTATTTACCCTGCTTTCAGACGCACGCACACACACACACACAGCCTCTGTTCTCTCTCTGTGATGTTATGCTGGCTGACAGCATGTTGCTTTAAATAAATATCGCTACTAACCAACAGACACAGTCAGCCTATTGCTGCTGACCAACCACAGACACACAGATAGTGAAAAACAACTGTTAGCACACGGTTGGCCTGTTTTTCAGTGACCAAGAAGCTGTCAGGGAGCACGTTGGGATTAGGATTTTGGATGATGCGGACAGTAACGGGTTCCTCTTTTCTGGCTTTTTCCTGAACTATTGTGCTCCCACAGCAGGTCAGACAGTAAAGGTCAGAGCAAAAGGCCAAGGACACACCACCTGACTGTGAGATCATCTGTAAACATCATTAAGCTCTGTGGTTGATGTTCAAAACTGAAACCAGCAACACATCTCAAACACATTGCATTTTTAAGAATATATGCCTAGGGCTGTTGTAATAAATGCAATATTGCAATACCGAGGCGCGGAGCATCTATTCTGGGCTGAGCGCTGCACGTATGGTGCTTTTTTCTGGTTGAAAAATATTCAACTTTTGGTAAAAACTCTGTACAACAACAACAATTGAGGAGAGATAAATACACATAAACCTGCGGGTCCGTCCTCTCTCCCTACGTGCTTCAGCCTTCCCTTCATCCCGAGCAAATATTCTACCTTGTGCCGACATTTTGATATTCCGTATCATAGCAACCAAACACAACCAAAGCGCAGCTGAAAGACATGCTGTAACAATAAACAAGTGTTTAATTAGTTTTAAAACTGTCATCTGTGTCATTTAAAAAGCAACAATATACCTAATAATAGCCTAACAATAAAGCAAATGTATATAGTACTAATTTCAGGATAGATAAAGTTTTTATTTCCTTTTAACAGTCGTACAGCACAATCACATGTTTTAAGTGTCCTTAGGAGGCAGTCCGTGAGCTTCGGCATCCCCTCAATGTCCACACATTGTTCCATTAAGTAGGGATGAATAATATTTTTCGCCCAGAGAATACATAAATGTACAGGGAGGAAAAAATAACATGTTTGTTTACACTTATATTAGGAGAGAAGAGAAGATAAGTATAGAAAACTAATTGAAAAATAATAAATAAATAGATAAATAAAAATAAAATAAAAATGAGAGATAAAGTTAGAAAATAGAAATAAAAGAATAAAAAACATGATAGGAATAAAAATAAACAAATAAATAAAAACTAAATAGAGAAAACTAAATAGAGAAAAAAACAATAATAAATAAATAAAATAAAAATAAAGAGAAACAAAGTAAATGGTGATAATAAATCACAACGAAAAAATAAATAAATAAATACTAACAACGTGTATTTATATAGTACTAATTTCAGGTTAAATAAAGTAATTTGCAAAAAAATAAATAAATAAATAGTTGCAATAATACCGTATATCACACTGTTGAGCCAATCATTATCACCGCAGAGGAAATTCCTTTACCACGACAGCGCTATCTATGCCTCTAATCTAAGACTGGACGACTAGTGTGTATAAAGGACGACACAAAGGAACGGAATAACTCTGCTGAGTGGCGGCAATGCAGTCAGCAGAGTTGACCTCTGACCTCAAGATATGTGAATGAAGAGGAGAGAGAAGAGGAGAGGGAGGAGGAGAGAGAAGAGGAGAGAGGAAAGGAGAGAGAAGAAGAGAGGGAAGAGGAGAGAGAAGAGGAGAGGGAAGAGGAGAGAGAAGAGGAGAGGGAAGAGGAGAGAGAAGAGGAGAGGGAAGAGGAGAGGGAAGAGGAGAGAGAAGAGGAGAGAGAAGAGGAGAGGGAAGAGGAGAGAGAAGAGGAGAGGGAAGAGGAGAGGGAAGAGGAGAGGGAAGAGGAGAGAGAAGAGGAGAGAGAAGAGGAGAGGGAAAAGGAGAGTGAAGAGGAGAGAGAAGAGGAGAGGGAAGAGGAGAGAGGAGAGGAGAGAGAAGAGGAGAGGGAAGAGGAGAGGGAAGAGGAGAGAGAAGAGGAGAGGGAAGAGGAGAGAGGAGAGAGAAGAGGAGAGGAGAGGGAAGAGGAGAGGGAAGAGGAGAGGGAAGAGGAGAGAGAAGAGGAGAGAGAAGAGGAGAGAGGAGAGGAGAGGGAAGAGGAGAGAGGAGAGAGAAGAGGAGAGGGAAGAGGAGAGGGAAGAGGAGAGAGAAGAGGAGAGGGAAGAGGAGAGAGGAGAGGGAAGAGGAGAGGGAAGAGGAGAGAGAAAATTTCCCGTCTCCCCTCGTTGATGATCCTGTTTGTGTGACTTCACTAGAGAATAAATAGTGTTATCATCTTAAGAGGGGGCAGAACTAGACTTGCCTCCCCCTTTTTGTTACTGTTTGGTTTCTTGGCTTATCTTTACTTTTTTTTTTTTTACACAGGTCTGTGTATTTGTTTGTGTGGTCTAAGTGATTCTGATGCTACATAAGTATCTCAGCATCTTCCTTTAAATCTCTTCTTAAGACTCACTTTAGTATTATGGCTTTCTCTTAACTGATGGTGCACTGTTGTAACTATTTTTATGATTTTAAGTTCTGGGTGTTTATTACTTTTATCGTGCTTTTACTGTAAAGCAACCTTGTTTTGAAAGTTGCTACATAAATAAAGTTTGTATTATTATTAAATAGGGAAGTGCAAAACTATGACGCTGTCTCTGATGTGATTTCCTATGTTTCTTGTGTAACATAGCCTTCCCCTTTAATACTGTATGGTCTGTTTTGTTCTTGTTTGTATATCAGAAACTTCAATAGAGATATTGACAAAATAATATGTTTGAAAAAGAAATGTGTAAAGGACAAGAAAGCAAGGACACATTTAAACTCTGTGTCCTCCTGTGTCCTCCGGTGCTCCTAACGGCATCTGAAGGATTTCACTTACCGGAGGAAAACAAGGTCCGCTGCCAGCTGCAGTCTATGAGAGCCGGCTGTCAATCACTCTGAACTCCGACCAAACGGTCAAACTAGTCAGCGCTGATCAAATATGAATCAATATTCTGTTACTGTAATGACTATTTCTCTCCTCAAATGTTCTCAGAATCATCTTGTAGTTACTGTTTAGCTGTAAAATGAGAACGTTTGTGACGCAGCCGCCATTGTAAAATCTGTTGAAGGAAGCCAAGTTCTGGTCACATCACCGGAGCACAGCCAATAGGAACGCTCTCTCTCTCTGAAATGACCTGTGATTGGTCAAAATCTGCTGTCACGGGCTAGATTCTTCTAAAGCCTGAAAACAGAGACATGAGGAGGAGCAGAAGTCTAGTTTTCTCTCAGACCACCTGAATTACAATATGCTGAAAGGTTATTATGGGATTTTTGCCAAATTATGCCAAAACATTGTTGCCTACTGCCACTTTAAGTGTAGAGTTTGTCGAATCGCTCTCTCCATACAAGAGGAGCTAACAAAGCTAACGTTAGCTACTGATGTGTGTGTGCTGATAAAAGCAACAGGTGAGCATCCAGGTGAGTGAGTTCCTTTACTCTTACCCACACATAAGGTGAGAGGAAAACATGCAGTAATCTTGGCTGCTGCTTTAGGAAAGCTACATTAGGCTAAAGGCTAAATTAGGCTAAAGGCTAAATTAGCAACCTTAGCTGACAAATGTCACAAATCACCACAGAGCGCGATAATTGCGCCTTAATTGTTGCGTTTTACCTGATAAAGCCAAAGTTACAGCCCAGTGAGAGGTGTATTTCCCGTGACTGTGGTCCTGAAGTCTGTGAATCAGCCGTCTGAAGGCGCCGCAGACTCGATCTGTGCTGTTGACAGCAACGATCTGCGTCAACACCTCTTCCGGCTTGTTATTTTCAAAATAAACGTATGCTTTTCCGGTTTAGTCACGTGTTTCCTTTTTTTTTTTTTTTTTTTTTTTTCAGAACTTTATTTTCAACAAAAGACAAGTACAAAAGTATAGGGAATATAATAAACAGTACAAGACAAAAAAAAAAAACATAAAGGGGACATATCATGCTCATTTTCAGGTTCATGCTTGTATTTTGGGTTTCTACTAGAACAGAGCTTTAATGTAAAAACAAAAAACACGTTATTTTTCTCACACTGTCTGTCTGAATATACCTGTATTCATGCTGTCTGAAGCGCTCCGTTTTAGCACATTTCAACGGAATGGCAACGGTTTTGCTTTGCTAGGCAACAGCTTGGGTCCATGTTTACTTCCTGTCAGCTGATGCCATTCACATAACACTGCAACAGGAAATAAACTGGGACACGTTTAGAATGTTTAGGGTTAAAACCATGAAATGGTCTAAATATTGTAGATTTGTGACATCACAAATGGACAGAAATCCTGACGGCTTGTTTCAAAAGCTCAGTTTCTGAATACGGGCTGTGTGTGTATTTCTCTGTGGATTAAGCGTTTCGATACTTTCACAGTATTTATATAGAACTTAAACCTGCTTTATAATATAAAAGCCATGAAAATGTCACTTTTTACAATATGGGCCCTTTAATGCCAGAGGAGTTCAATGTCCATTCATTTCAAGTCTTTTCAGAGTTCAAGAAAATGTACTTCCTTTAAAATATTGAGAGACTTTACAGCTTTTTGGTTTTTGACATTTCCCAGTAAGGTGCCATGCTGCTTGAGTTCAACACTTGTCTGCGTTGTTGTAATGGTTAATGGTGTCACTTTGTTTTCTTCCCTCTTTCTTTTGCCCTGGAAGCTACCACGCGGTACCAAACAATTACCACCAGTGCTGTTGCGTGGCAATAACAAATTATCCTGTATCTTGCTGTACAGAATTATTTATTTTATTTATTTATTAGTTTATTTGACAGGGACAATACATGGGCATTGTTACACTTAATTAAAGTATGTAGGACTTCTAGCCATAGCTAATTTGCAGACCTTGTCCCTGGTTAGGCTTTTAAGAAAAAGAAGATAAATAAAAAAGAAAATACAGAATAGCACATCATACATAAAATCACATAATACAACATCGTACATTACAATCACTTTAAATATGTATGGTTTAGGTTTAGTTTCAGCCAATGTTTCACCTTTTCATTGAATGTACTGTACCTGTCAAAATAAAAGCACCGATGATGCATGCAGTTGAGGTGAACATCACAACTGCTACTGTGGAGGGCCATATTTTGATATATTTATTGTTATTGTTGTTATTATATATATCTTGTTTTAATTGTTTATCACTATTATGTAGTCGTATTATTTCTTTATATTAATCTTGTCTATAGGTGGAGGCTTCGGATAAGCCCAGTGGGTTTTTTACCTCTTCCTGCACTGTATATTATTAATTTATTTATTTGTGTTATGTTGTGTAGTATTAAATTGTGCAAAATAAATAAAAAATAAACAAAACAATAAACCACGAGTCACGTAAATAGTTATAGAGCATTTAATTGATAAATAACTAATTGTACAATAAAATATTTGTAATAAATGTGTTTACAAATGAATTAATTAATCTACGAATAAATGGACAAATTTACAAAGTATTTAATTATTTTACATTTTAATGGGCAATAAAAAAGACGAATATTCGTAATATTATGACTTTATTCTCATAATATTACAACTTTTTTTCTCATAAACTTCTGACTTTATTCTCATAATATTACAACTTTTTTCTTGTAAACCTATGACTTTATTCTCATAATATTACGACTTTTTTTCTTGTGAACTTATGACTTTATTCTCGTAATATTACAACTTTTTTTCTCTTAAATTTATGACTTTATTCTCATAATACTACGACTTTTTTTCTCTTAAACTTATGACTTTATTCTCATAATATTACAACTTTTTTTCTCTTAAATTTATGACTTTATTCTCATAATACTACGACTTTTTTTCTCGTAAACCTATGACTTTATTCTCGAAATCTCAGATTTATTTTTTTCCTCAATGTGGCCCTAATACTCCGTCGTATAAACTATACCATTGGGGAAATAAACGAAACAATGATGTACTTATTGACTGTTTTATGGAGGTTTTGTAAATCCCATTTTAGTATTTAGTATTTATTGATTTCATTTGTAAAATTCTTTTCATAATTCATCTTTTTATTTGTCCATTAAAATGTCAAATAATTAAATACTTTGTAATTTTGTCCAGTTATTCATAGATTAATAAATTAATTTGTAAACGCATTTATTAATGCTATTACTATTTACTATTATTATTTTATCTCGTGGTCCTCCATACACTGCAGCTTTAACTACAGAGGTGGAAAATAGCCTGAGGGACATTCTTGTGTGCGGAAGTGCGAGTGGAATAATGCAAAAGAGGCTGCAGGCTGCAGCAGTTCCTGATGCAGGGTGACTTTAAAGGCTACCATGCAGCGTTATGACGTATAAAGACGTCTGTAACTAGGCAACACAAGGACAGTTAACACTTTAGGGTGCATCAGAATGCAGAGGAGTGCACCGTTCAGCAGCCGGAACGGCCACAAACCGTGGTCAGTTGTCGTACTGTCGGTGCTGGGCTCCGCCGTGGCTGTGGCCGCTGTCGGGTGTGTCTGCGCCCTCATCTACCCGATACTCAAAGGTAAGCGCGCGTATTTCAGGCATTACGGTAAGAACTGACTTCAGAATAAAAGCACCGTTCTGATGAACGTGATGGGCCATTTCACATTCATTCAATAGGTCAGCCAGTCTGACAATAATGAATAAATAAATACATACATAAACAAAAATAAATGAAAAAACAAACAAAATGAATACACATGAAGTTCAAAATGAAATTAATGATAATTAAAACTACCAACAAAACATATTTCATTCAGAGAAAAAAGTTATTCTAATTGAGTACTTAGTCAAACTTAAAGCTGCAGTGGGTAGAAAACGTTTGTCTTTATTCTCATACTTTTTTCTCTTAAACTTATGACTTCATTCTCGTAATATTACAACTTTTTTTCTCGTAAACTTATGACTTTATTCTCATAATATTACAACTTTTTTCTCGTAAACTTAGGACTTTTTTTCTTGTAAACTTATGACTTTATTCTCATAATATTACGCCTTTTTTCTCGTAAACTTATGACTTTATTCTCATAATATTACGACTTTTCTCGTAAACCTATGACTTTATTCTCATAATATTACGACTTTTTTTCTTGTGAACTTATGACTTTATTCTCGTAATATTATGACTTTATTCTCATAATATTACAACTTTTTTTCTCATAAACTTCTGACTTTATTCTCATAATATTACGACTTTTTTCTTGTAAACATATGACATTATTCTCATAATATTCCGATTTTTTTTCTCTTAAACTTATGCCTTTATTCTCATAATATTCCGACTTTTTTCCTCGTAAACTTATGACTTTATTCTCATAATATTCCAACTTTTTTTCTCGTAAACCTATGACTTTATTCTCGAAATCTCAGATTTATTTTTTTTTCCCTCAATGTGGCCCTAATACTCCGTCGTATAAACCATACCATTGGGGAAATAAACGAAACAACACAAACCCAATAACACTGCTTTCATCAAAAACAAACCAAATATTGTAGTAAAATTCACCTTTATTTGCTTTTGCCAAAGATGTAATGCTGCTATTCTTTATCAGCAGTGATACTGATTCATAGTGACTGTTTCAGAGCTGCGGGCAGAGAGAGTGAGAAGAGAAGATGGGACTGAAGAGAGGATGTTGGGTGAGTATCAATATCTGTTTGTGATTCACGGCTCTATCAGGATCTGTAATCTTCATGTACAGTTTAACTTTGACAGCCCTTTGTGATATTTCTGTCAGTGCTAGAAGCTTCTATTGTGAATATAGAACAGTAGCATGTGCAGCATGTACTTAGATCCAACCATAACATAACCAGCTTTCCATTAAGCTCTTGGTCAAAAATGTTTGATGTGAATGACTTTGTGTGTAGGCTTCTGGAGTATCCTGGTGCTGTCAGTATTAGTAGGATGTATGTGCTGTGTCTTCTCATGGACCCTCACATATCTCGACTCGTACCAGCCTGGCATGGCGTTGGGAACACCGCTGACACTGGCCCACTTCAGGTAATACACCGGGTTACACCAGTATATCAGACTAGTGTCTACCTTACAGTATGTCGTAAATATGACACATGATCCATCACTGTGGTTCAACACAACCTTTGACCTCACTAGAAGAAAGCAGGTGATGACTTCAACACGTTAAAAACAGTAATCTGTGTGTGTGTGTTTTCTTCTAGAGATGCATCTGGCCACGGTTTCCACATGGGTTATGGTGTTTCTGTCCTTAACGGTCTCATGGCTATGCTCACGGTCATCTGGAGCCTCACCTGACACACACACACATCCTCAGTAGAAACGCTCAGGTGCACAGGTACCAGCCTGCAACAGTGGAAAGGCATCAGAGAAGTTCTCCATTAATAAATTAAAACGTAGTATGAAAAGGGTTGTGGTTGTGGTTATGTATAATTCAAATGTCTCCGAATAGCTTCTGCAGTACACTCCAGGTGTTTTCTATACAAACAATTACACTGAATGCAAAAGGACAAAAACTGACACACATACCTTTAGTTCATCTTTGCTTCTTCCGTCTTGCTGTAGTTGTGGATTGCAGACTGTTAACATGTTGGTGATGGCGTGACCCATCACCAACATGTTAACTGCCCCCTTGTGGCGTGGCACACTAATCCCACAAAATACCCCAAAAATGTAAACTAGTCTTTCAAAAAGAAACCAAAAAACAATAATGCAAATGCAATAAATGAATTTTACAGAAATATTTGTATGTTACAGACTGGAATTTCGATCACTTATCCAACCAGATGGAAGAATTACATGTTCAGGTGTGAAACTGATGTACAGCAGTCTTGGTGAAATCTATCTATAATTAAAAAAATACCAGGTTATTATGGAAATTATACCTTTTAATCTGTATCTCACTGAAATACCATCCTCAAGGCATAAAATAAACCATATTGAAGTTTCAGCTTTTCTCCATCACAGATGACATTAAACCAGATCAAGATCAAAAACTTGTCAAACCAGGACTAGATTAACACAGAGACTATAAAGATTCTTTAAAACCAAGTTGCAGACAGAAGTTGAGTCTTCTGGCCAGTAGATGGTAGTATTCTCTCACGGTTAGCCTGCGGACTCATCGGGGTCCTGTTGATCTAGAGCTGTGGGGTATTGCACATGCACAGTGTAACTGGAGCTGCGGTCGTGCGTTGCTATTGGCTCAATTTCGGCGAGTGCGGCCAGATTTTGCTGCGCATGATGCCAATGATGAGGTGTGACATCTCCTCTTTCAACTCCTTGACTGCAGCAGACTGAATGAGGATCTTATAAACTTGATACCACTTTCCTCATTATTGTTAATTTAATAATTTTTTTTAGAGAGTATATGTTTTCTGTGGAGCGTCATCTAAATATGTAACTATTGTTTGAAGTGATTTAGGACACAATTATTCATCAGGGGACGCAAATATGGTGGGGAAGGAAACCTGTAAGCACCTAGTGGGAACCTGGACTACATGTTCGTTCAACTGTCCCGTACAAGGAAGAGAAAAGCTTAAAATGCACCCACACAGGTTATTTCTGTGTGATCTGTTCTGTGAACTGTGGGTGTTACAGACTGATACTGTCACTCCTCTGTTAGTTTCTTTATCACTTTTAAAGGGCCAGTGTCTAGCATTTCGGGGCTCTATTAGCAGAAACAGAATATAATATTTAGAACTATGTTTTTATTACGTTATAATCACCTGCTCCTATAGAAGTGTTATTATGGTATGGATGGCCTCTGAGTGAGGCGAACAGCGTTACCACGGTACCTCGGCATCTCACGTTATCGCAGTCTTGGAGAGGGGGGAGTGAGCGGAGGGATACTCGGTTGCAATCTGCAACCACGTCACTAGATGCGCACACTACATCTAGTGCACACACTGTACCTTTAAAATAGAAAGTATAATGAAACTTTTTTTTTTGTTTTATCTGCATGGGATCATTATTTCTGTCCTTTTAGTCTGACTCACCGGGTGTAGACTGTATAAGTCTGCCAATGGCCCCCACCCGGTGATCTCATATGGCAATACTCCACTTCCACTATATATTTTGCAAGAGCACTGTATCCTTAGCGTCGCCCAAGATGATTGTGTTTAGTTTAAAAGAAATACAAACTAATGTTAGCATGCCTAAGTACCTCAAAGAGTTGCTAGTGTGGCTGTCTACTCCTGTTTTCTGAAGAAAAAAAAACATTGGATATTAGATGTTATTTCTGTTTATTTAAAGATATTTAGTATGGTTTTAAAATAACAAAATGAACAGTGAAAATACACACCCATACGTAACACAAAAACATGATTATTAGGCAAAAACATATTGATTTCCTGGTGATAGTTATTGCATAGAGACAGCTACTTTGAACTTGCGTACTGTGTTTAGTAACACCACAACACACCTTCCAGGCCGGTAACAAACTACACATACAGGATTTCATTTATGACCATGTCTAAAAATAGTGCACAAAATTTAACGGACATCTGGAATGAACACACACAAAGCCTAACTGTCAACACACTGAGTGAGATACAGTATAAGAGAAGGTTTCTGGAGGTGGCCATTCCTCCACTGAATACACTCAATACACATAAAACTTTGGCGTTTCACCAAGTGGCAACCTCCGGTGCTGACGAATGAAACCAAAGCAAGTCAATCCCCACAGGCCGACTACAGGAGAAATAAACATGTTCACAGCCCGGGGTGTTTTGGGGTGGGGGGGTTTAATACATTATATTGTATGTATATGTTTAATATGTATAATATGAAATAGAGAGGTGAAGTCCCGCCCCTTCCGGTGGACCACCATGACACCTTATTTCGGAAAAAAATATGACGGAGAGACAAATATTTGTTTTGATCCCGTTTGAATTGAACCATGAATCACACATATGAATTTATAACATAATGCTGTTGAAGTATCAAACTGTGAAAATACGTAATTAGAAAGACGACACACCCAAAAGACGTCTCGGGTCTGATCCTTCTCTCTCCTCTCGGCTGATAAAAACACCAGGAGTCGCTGATAAAACACATCAGGTCAGATAACGTTTCATCTGTGTGTGGAACACAGCTACGTTAGCTAGCTAGTGTTGGTGATGTTTTTTTTTGCTGTTGTAAGGAGAGATATTAGCAATTCAGTAATATTAATAGTGACAAATGTGTTTCATCCAACTTGGATACAATTTAAACAATTTTAAAAATAAATACTCACCTAAATAATTCAGTATTCCACAGATAAGCCTGTAGATTTCCAGCTTTGAGTTCATTAACATTTGAAATGCTTGCTGTGTTTATAAATATTTTCAAATATTTGTGAATTTTTCTTGCATTTTTACAGATAGTTAAATCTGTGTGCACGGATCACCAGGCATGTAATAATTCAAGCTATTTGGTTATTTGTTTGTTGATAGGAAATCGTATTTGCAAACATAATTTATACGCAGATTGACATGAAGCATCACTGTGATTGTACTGTATAACAAATACACTTCTATTAGAGCTAAAGTTATGAATAGTTTGTATTGATATTAAGTGACACATGAGAGTTAATGACAATAAAAAAAGTAGAGGCGGGCACAACGCCTAACTGCCTACACTAAAAAAAACAACAAAAAAAAAATCTGTGTATAACATTTTGACAGTGGAAAAGGAAAAGGTATCATCTGAAGTGCTTAAAGATCAGTATGTAATTAGCACTGTTGCTTTGTAGAGTACAACAGTGTGTGGTTAAAGTGTGGAAGACGTGTTTTACACTGCAGTTTAAATTTGGCCATATTTTTTTCATTTCTTTAAAATGTATTTGGTTGATGTCAGACAATAATTTGGTCATCACTTTTACACATAAAAGATAAGTCTGGTTATATTCTATATTGGTCTTATTGTCACCAAATCCCATATGCTGAGCCAAACCAACAACGAATGTATCTACTAACAAGAAGCCTAATATATCTCCTTCCTCTGTGCCACAGAGCTCTTTCTAACCGTAGTAAAGAAGACAACGTGTTCATTACTGAACATAACGGATAGAAGGGACCATGTACAGTTTAAAAATAAATGTCACCATTTGATGCACTGTACCAGATTATAGCTTTAAGCTAATTCACATCTGTAGTCCCTTGGCAGGTCAAGACAAAGAAACATATTACAGTCATACAAGAAAGAACATACAAAACGCACAATACACAGCTACACACAATAGCACATCACAAAGTATGCTTGTCAAGTAAAAGCAAGTCATGAAGACCATGGAGTAGAATTAGAGATCAGTGAGTACAGAGCTGAGCAGCTTTTAACAGACGTTTTAAGTTGGTTTTAAAAGTGCTGATAGAGCTGCAGCTCCTCACGTCCTCAGGGTTAGGGAGTTCCACTGATTTGTGGCCTTTACAGAAAAAGCTGATTGCCCAAATGCAGTGCGGCGAAATGGTACGGTACAATCTTGCCTAGAAGATCTTCTTAAGGATCTAGTAGACTCTACTGAGCGAGAATGCACAAAATCACGCAGTGGAGGAGGGGCCAAACCATTTAGGATTTTATAAACAAGGCACAAATTTGAAAATAATCTAAAATTCTCAAAGCTCAGTAAATTGTATTTCTCCAGTATTGTACAGTGATGAAAATGCAGTGGCTTTTTGTCCAGAGTTTTTAGAGTTTGTTTGTATAGGGAATCAAGTGATCTTATAGCGGTTTCCCCAGCCTGCCCCCAACACGTAATGCAATAAGACATATGGGAAAGGATCATAGCATGCATAAATATCTTGGCTGCATCCAGAGAGAGAGAGCTTCTAATATGTCTAAAATTTGCCAAGTTATACTTGATGGTTTAACCATTTTTTTTACATGTTTCTTAAAATTCAAATTTGAATCGAGAATCACGCCAAGATATTTAAAATCAGTGACTATGTCAATCCTTTCACCTTTAATGAGAATATCAGCATTAAGATGTTGTACCGTGGTTTTAGAAAAAAACATACCTTGTGTCTTGTTAACATTTAGACTCAGACATGATTGGTCAAGCCAATGTGAGATCCTTTCCAGCGCAATCGTTAGCTTGGCAGCTGCTAACTCAGCTGTTTTTGCATGTGTGTATACAACAGTGTCATCTGCATACATTTGCAGTTCTACATCATGACACTGTTGAGGAAGATCATTAATATAAAGACTAAATAATAAGGGACCTAACACCGACCCTTGTGTTATACAGATACTCTTCATCAGTACCAATGATTGCACACAATCGATGCAATTACAGGAGGAAATAATACATATAAAAATATATTTTTTGCTGGTGTCAAATATACAACACAGAAGTACTATTAAGGTACCATTCTTAGTGTTCCTTTAGCTTTTTACATAAAGTATAAAGGCACCAACTTCAATAAGCTGGGAAATGTAACATTGTGCGACGTTAAACAGATTATTTGTGTGATCAGCAAAGAGTGATCTTTTAAAGCTGCATCTTTTTTATTGAATCAAATGTCTAAAGTGAAACATACGATGATGTATCACCTAGAGGTCGACCGATATGGGTTTTTTATGGCCGATGCCGATGCCGATTTTTTACAGAATCAGGACAGCCGATGGCCGATATATGATGCCGATTTTTTTTTGCCGATATGTTTGGCTGGTTTTCTTTTTTTCCTCCATCTGATAAAATATAACAGCTTAATAATAACAAATAATACACAAAATGTCTTAACTTAAGTAAACATTTATTGAACAACACTTATGGTCTGTCTCTCCAATCTGCACTTTGTGTCTGCACTGCAGTGCATATTTTATTTTGTGCATGATGGTTAATAGCAGTAATAGTGCAGGGCTCAAAACCTTTTAAGCACCTTTCCAAAACTGTCCTAAAGCATGTTTTTTATTTATGTTTGTTGACAGACACAAGCTATATGGCCATAATCTAAGTGATCAAAACATAATAATAACTTTGTTCACTCATAGTACACAGCCTGCTGCTCATAGACACGTTTAATGAGGAAGTGAACTTTTTGCTAAATGTTTCGACAAATTGCTCGTGTTTCCGCCCTCACACGCAAAATTGCACTTATGACAAGCATTGTCAGCATCAACTCTAGTAAAGTCTAATCACGCTTTATAAGTTTAGTTTTCTCCGTCACAGTTACTAAGAGCAGATGCTCTGTGTGTGTGTGTGTGTGTGTGTGTGTGTGTCTGAACACAGCGCTGCAGCAGTGTGTGTGTGAGAGCTGCTCCGCCCCGCACACAGCTAACGTCACCTACGGAGAGAAATTCTCCGTTACCAAAAACAGAATTGATAACGTCGGAGCATTTCATATCTAACCAATTAAATATATAGGGCTTTGAAAGAGAAGAATTTAAGCCTACCGGTTTCTCCCGGCAGAATGGCAATTTGATTGACACACAAGGGGCGGAGTCACACGGTTTCCACAGCAACAACAACACTGGGCTGCCCGCAGATGTGCCTGCTTGATAATCGGCTTAATATGCTCGGGCATCGGCCGATGCCGATTATGAAAAAATGTCAAATAATCGGCCCGATTAATCGGCCGACCGATAAATCGGTCGACCTCTAGTATCACCCAAATCTGCAGCTCTTTTCACTCATTGTTTTTGGTTATTACCGCACATTTTCTGTATAGTTCGGTCATTGCTCAGCGTGTTAACAGCACTAACAGCTAATCTAACATATTAGCCATAACAACAATATAATTATGGTATGTCTTCTGCCACATAGTGGCCAAAATGGATTAATACAGCTTGAAGTGTTTTAAGGCAAAGCCACAGTGAGTAGTAATAGTCATAATACAGAACAATACAATGAAGACACTTTGTGGCTGGAGAGATCACTGAAGCTCACTCACCTGTGGTGGTTTATTATATGAGAAGCGGATCAATATCTCTCGTTATGATCTATCTGATTGGAGATAGGAGACTCCGTTTCTGTTTGGCTGTCGTCCAGGACATCGTCCTGCTGCTTGGAGCGCCTCCTGGAGGCCAATTTGCAAAGCCCAGCGAGGAGGAAGACCACAGAAATGACAGCAAAGTAGCCGCCATAGATGAGGAACTGAGGGAAGGAAACAAGACAACCATCAATGAAATCTACAGTGTGGGAGGTGGATGAACAGCACAGGTGCCTCCATGTATGTTCACCGATCTCCCGATTCCATACTATCACGATACTTGGGTGCCGATTCAATATGTATTGCAATTTTTAAGTATTGTGATTCGATATTACGATTAGTTGTGCTTTTTGTTAACTTTTTTAACACTAGACCATGAAGGGAAGAAGTTGAATCATACACTTCTAGGGACTTTTACATTGGAAAATATCTAAATTAATCCAGTAAAAATGTTTGATTTTCAGCATGTATGTAGTCAGAGATGTCCTGAAGTCAAATATTTATTATATTATTTCTTAATACATTTCCCTCACAAATTAGAGGTATTTTCTTTTTAATTTATAAGGGACATGTAATGTTTTATACTTCTGGTGAATATAATCCAATCAATCTTATTTCCATAGATGTATTTTGTATATACAGTTCCCTTTGTTAACACCTTATTTTGAAAAGCGGACGTAGTCCCACGTGTCTACTTCCTCTAACTTCTCCAAGGCCGTCTCTAGCTCTCCCGTCAGCTCCGTTCTCTTTATCCATCCATGGTCAGCTCCATCGGGGCCGTTTCAATGCATTTAACAGAAATGTCAGTATATGGGTGCTCTACAGTTGTAGCGTCGGCCCATTTGACCACGGAGACGAGAGCGACGGCCGGCTGGACCGCAACGTTACCGCGATACGATAACGTTTCCTGTCCGTGACAGAGTTAGCATGCAGCTTTAGCCGTGATGTCTAGCTCTGCTTTTCCTGCAATGTGTGAAACCCAAAGTGTTTCCATCCTTTACTGGATGTGTAGTGTTTACCACGCTGGATTTAACATGTGAGGGTGCAGGTCGTATCCACGACGACCCTCCAACGTTTTATACTTTCTGAGGTTTGTTTTGGTTGACGGATACGGAACGGATATGACGTCACGTTACTCAGACTACCACAATAAAAGCGGTAACTTCCTTCTACCTCCACATAGACTCAGATGAAGCAGATATATAGATTCGGGCATTAAAGGGTGGCAGAGCTCGTCGTTCCTCCTCCTCACCTGAGTGAAGACATCGAGGCCGAGGCCGACGGAGTCCACCACCACCACAGTGAGGAGAGACTGCAGCAGCAGGGCCACGAAGGTGTTCACTCCAAACACCAGAGCGTAGCGCTGCATGTTGAGAGTGGCTGCGATCTGATATCTGAAGGGTCAGAGGGCAGACGACAGGAACACATCAAGAAATATGTGAGGAGATCTGCAGTGCACGGTCTCTCTTTAATATTTAATTTAAAAGAGAAAGAAGAAGAAAGCTGAAATAATACACAGTAGTAAAACTTTGGTGAAACTTGGGAGTGTAGTGGTTAAACAGAGAGTCGAGGTCCAGAGAGAAAGAACAACACAATAATCCCTCATGATCCTGCAGCCTGATATTTGTATAAGCTCATGTTTGGTTTTTGTTGGGGTGGTGATTCAACAGTGTTCCCACACTTTTCAAACCAGAACATATTCAAATACCAGGAGATGAATGTGTTTCTTATATTGGACCTCATACTGTATCTAATTTTTAGACATTATAGTCAATGGTTGCTGCAATCTGGACCATAGATACATGCGTTTCCCTTTTCTCTCTAAAGTTGTCTGTCTAAAAGCTTGTTCAATCCTGAATATACCCTTCATCCTTCCACTTTCATTCTGTCTGTCACTTTTCTAATAGGACAGAAAGTGTTACACAAACATACAAATTAGATCTGTCAAAGTTAACGTGATAACGCGTTAACGCAAATTCGTTTTAACACCTCTAAATTCTTAATGCAAGTTGTTATTTTTTGGTTGTAGCGGGCTCAGTTTTAAAGCTGGAGTGAAGCTACTGGTGTCATATGAAACTAGAAAACCTGATGAATCCATTGGTACCAACCATGTCATACTAACTTGTATGTGATGGAAGCGAAATAATGCTCCAAATTTACGCTAAATTTTGGCAGAAAAGACTATTCCTATTTGCTCGGGGACCTGTGGAAACCCCTCAAAGACCCGTGAGAGTTCCCTCAGCTCCACAGTGGTGGAAGAAGTATTCAGATCTTTTACCTCAGTACAAGTAGTAATACCACAGTGCAGAAATACTCTGTTATAAGTCCTGAATTCAAAATCTTACACTTAAAAACCTAAAACCATCCAAACCAGGTCATACTAGCTTGTCATGAAGGAGGTTAAATAACGCTCCAAACTAACACTAAATGTTGGCGAGGAAAAACTGTCATGTCCATTTCCAAAGGGGTCCCTTGACCTCTGACCTCCAGATATGTGAATGTAAATGGGTTCTATGGGTACCCACGAGTCTCCCCTTTACAGACATGCCCACTTTATGATAATCACATGCAGTTTGGGGCAAGTCATAGTCAAGTCAGCACACTGACACACTGACAGCTGTTGTTGCCTGTTGGGCTGCAGTTTGCCATGTTATGATTTGAGCATATTGTTTTATGCTAAATGCAGAACCTGTGAGGGTTTCTGGACAATATCTGTCATTGTTTTGTGTTGTTAATTGATTTCCAATAATAGAGCAAGCATATTTGCCCACTCCCATGTCGATAAGAGTATTAAATACTTGACAAATCTCCCTTTAAGGTACATTTAGAACAGCTAAATAGGCAGTGAGTGAGAAGAATAACTGGCTCTTTGTACTTACGTAGCCATGGTGATGAGCAGCATGTATATGGCTCTGAAGAGGACGTATGAGCCGTAACATATCCAGATGTTCCTCACTGTGTCCATGACAAACACACACACAGCCATCAGCAGGGAGAGGCCACACAGAAGCAGCTCCCCCCACAGAGCCCAGCTCACAGGCAGGTAGCCCACCAGCAGAGCTGCCAGAGCTCCTGTAGACCGGCAGAACACAAACCGTTCATTCACACTTCACTTCACTTCAGGGGTTTACACTTACAGGGAGAGGAACTTTATCTTCAAGCATTTCCCTGTTTGACAACATAATTGGCAATCATTTGTGGCCCCCTCACCTAGCAGTGTGGACAGTGTCTCTACGTAGCCGTTGTAGATTTCATAGTCCTGGGATGGACGAACGTTCTCCCACAGTGCCTGAGCGTAGTTGATGACCTGGAAGTATCCGCAGGTGGCCAGAGCCCACCACAGAGACCAGGCCAGCAGGGGCCGACATCTGTAGCACTTCAGGAAGTCATCAAACAGTATCCGTAAGACATCCACGAGACCACTGCTGGGACTTCCTGTCTCAGAGGACCTGGATATCTGCATGGAGAGTGAGGGGGTTTTGTCATGTAAATACAGGTATTCACATTTTAACGGTGTAGATTTTCACTCACTGTGGAGACGTCGTGGCTGTTAAGAGGCAACTTCCTCTCTGAATCCTCAGCCTTCTCCAGCAGAGCCGCGCTGCTGCTGCGCGGCTTCTCCTCCGCCGCTCCTGGACTCTTGTGGAAGAACAAGCTCCTCTTGGGCATGGGCAGAAACCAGGGAGCGACGAAGGCCACGGCGGCTGATGCCAGAGTGATGATGACCAGGTGGACCAGCTGAACTTTGGCCACAGAGTAGAGGAGCTGACCGGTCAGAGATCCAGCAGCCGATCCGAACAGAGTGATGCTGCGGCAGTAACCCGTCACTCTCTTGTAGTGTGCCGGCTCCACCACGCTGTAGATGTAGGAGTAGTAGGCCACCTCCGAGGCCGTAGCCAGTCCAAAGAAGAACTCCAGGAGCTGCATGGCCAGCACGCCCCGAGTCTTCAGCAACATAACATAGGTAACCACTAAGCTGATGGCCTGCAGGACCAACACAGGCTTATAGCGGAGGTAGTCAGTGGCCAGGAAGATGGGGAACAGCAACGCCAGGTAGGAGTACGTCCAAACTGGATAGATTTCATTGACGACCTGCAGAGAACAGATGAAAATTTACAGTAATAAGATATCAATTCCATTAAATTTTAGAGGTGGGAAAAATCATCTATGTATCGCGATTTTTAAATCAATTTTTTAATGCCAGAATCGATACATTTGCTTTATTTGAGTCCATGCGGAGGTAGAAGGAAGTTACCGCTTTTATTGTTGTAGTCCGAGTAACGTGACGTCATATCCGTCAACCAAAACAAACCGCAGCGAGTCGAAAGGAGAAAGTAGAAAACGGTGGAGGGTCCACGTGGATACGACGTGCACCCTCACATGTTAAATCCAGAGTGGATTAAGGCTGGGACGATACCGATCGATATCGAATTGGAATACTTGTCGAATCACAATACTTAAAAATCGCAATACATATCAAATCTGCACCCAAGTATTGTGATGGTATCGAATGGTGAGATCGGTGCATCGTCCCAGCATTATTAAATGTACTTTAGTTCAGTTATTTCAATCCCCTCAGCATCAATGCTGCTTCCCATGGTTCATAGAGTAAAGACAAACAGTAAAACACCTCAAACAGTCGGTACAGTCTGTTGATCAAGTGCATTCTGACATTTCCCTGAGCCGTTAAGAACTGGATTGTCTGCATACCTATAGATTGCACAACCACAATGACCCAAGAACAACGGACATCCTGACTCCTCCCTGCAGAGTCAAAGCTCAGCTTTTGTAGTTAGTCTCCAAAGTAAGAGTTTGTGTAGAACAGCATCAAAAGCCTTTTTCAAGACAAGGAACAATGCTGAGACTTCCTGCCAGATCTTGAGTTAGACAAAAATCTGCTCCTGAACCAGTTTTTCCATGACTTTAGACACCTTAAAAAAGGATGGATATCTGACGGTAATTTGAAACGGTGGTCACGTCATTCAGACTTAATGTTATGATTTGGTATAGGCCAGCTTATAACTTTATGGAGCTAATTATTTTAGGATTAACCAGAAATTCCAAAGGATCCGACAATGAGGGATTATTCTGTCTGTGTCCCTAACCTGAAAAAGACTGAGCCGTTAACATCCAGTTGTATTATTATGAAGCACTCCTCAACACATCAACAGGGTTTTCTATACGGATGGCTGCTACAATAGTAGAATATGGAGCTTACTGGATTGTTTGTTTAAGATTTAAACTGTCACATCACATTAAGTGTGCCTGTGAGCCTCGGCACATCCCACTGCATGTAAACCAGTCAACACCCCTTCTATGATCAATCAAATGTACATGCGAATGCTAAGAACAGGTGGATAGTAAAGAAATGGAGACAGAGGAAGGGCCAGGTAACGAGGAAACATGTTCAGCATGAGGAACAAGCAGCTCTAGTAATGGTGTAACGAGAAACACAACGCAACATCGCAGCTTTAGTCTCCGTCCGTGCATTAGGAAATGCAGCAACATTTCTGTCCTCATGAATTACTTCCTCATCTTTTCTTTTAAACGTGTCAAATATATATAACAAATGGCTTAAATTATAGATCTTCTTCATAACATAAACAAAGAATAATGCATGTTAAAAATACTTTTTATTTTTCATTTACTGAGCTTTTTTTGGTGTGTGTGTCCTCGATTTTAGCATGTCCCCAGTGCAAAGTAATCAACTTCTACGCAAATTATTATTTAATTCATGTATAGGCCATGTTAAACTCTCTCTGTATATATATATATATATATATATATATATATATATATATATATATATATATATATATATATATATATATATATTTTCCATTGAGACCATTTTCAGGAAGTTTTTTTTGGAGGAAACTTTCACTCATATCTTTTTTCCATGTTTCATGATGTTAAAGCTGCAGTGGGTAGAAATGGAGCAAATATGATTTAAAATAAAAAAAAGGTTATTTTTATAAAACGGTCACTATATCCTGACAAAAATGGCCTAATGGCATCTGCAAGAATTCACAGACCGGAGGAAAAAAAACAATCAGAGCTGATCTGGACTCACCTGTTGGGAAAGTGGTTCTGGTCTTATGGAACAACCATAAGATCCGTGCTCTATTTCAATGTAATATTGTTTGTGTTTCACCTTGAATATCTTTTTGGAACAGTCGTGTAAACAATTTATGTTGGAAAAAAGTTTGGACTCTCCCACAAAAATACTTTTTGGTAAATAAGGTCAAAGAAGTGTAATTTAAACTCATTCATGGATGTTACCAAGTTAGGTCCTTTTTCATCTTGAAAAATATTATCTGTGACTTTGAACTTCCTCTGGAAAATGTATTTTTTGCTTTTGTAAGGTTCAACACAATATATATTAGAGAAAATATTTTCTAATCAATCTCATTATCACTGTCGCAATGTTTTTCATTCACAGATGCAAATTTGCAAGAGTTAAACCTCATTTTAATGTTTTTAAGAAAGAAAAGGAACTTTATATTAAGACTATATCTTCTTAAAAAAACAAAAAGGCTACTAAAACGATGAGTTTGTGTGTTTTTACTTAAAGCTGCAGTATGCGGTATTGGCGCAAATATGATTTTAAAAAGTTATTTTTAGAAAACGGCCGCTATATCGTGACAGTAGTACATGAAACAGGTAACCTGAGTTAAATCCTGTTCCTCTGTGTCCTACTGTGTCCTCCGGTGCTCCTAACGGCATCTGAAGGATTTCACTTACCGGAGGAAAACAAGGTCCGCTGTCCAGCTGCAGTCTCTGAGAGCCGGCTGTCAATCACTCTGAACTCCGACCAAACGGTCAAACTAGGCAGCGCTGATCAGATATGAATCAATATTCTGTTACTGTAATGACTATTTCTCTCCTCAGATGTTCTCAGAATCATCTTGTAGTTACTGTTTAAATGTAAAATGAGAAAGTTTGTGACCCGGCCGCCATTGTAAAGTCTGTTGAAGGAACGCCACGTTCTGGTCACATGACCGGAGCACAGCCAATAGGAACGCTCTCTCTCTCTGAAATGACCTGTGATTGGTCAAAATCTGCCGTCACGGGCTAGATTTTTCTAAAGCCTGAAAACAGAGACATGAGGAGGAGCAGAAGTCTAGTTTTCTCTCAGAACACTTGAATTACAATATGCTGAAAGGTTATTATGGGATTTTTGCCAAATTATGCCAAAAAAATTGTTGCCTACTGCCACTTTAAGTTACTATTATTTTATTTACATTAACCCCTGACATGTTTTCTTATTTTATAGTTTTATTTATCCATTTATTTCCTCTATATGTATTGTAAAAATTTGAGTTTCAGAGACTTTGTTTCCTGAATTCTGGTGACTTTAAAACAATGAAAATAACAAAATAATAAGTACACCGCAACAGCATTTTATGTTGAACTTCTAATTTTACCTTTAAATCTCAGGAAAGAAAACTGAATAATTTGCCCCTCCGGCATAAACTTTGCATGTGAATATCTAGCATAAACTAATATTCATAAATTATAATTCATTTTTTTGCCACTGCCGTCCCTTTTTAGGATTATATTGCTTTACAGTTCAAGGAAACAGTGATGCTGAATTCCTTATTAAAATTTTTTGAGAGTTTCAGCTGGGTCTCATACAGTATATCAGTAATACATCAGATCATCATTAATGTTTGTTGAGTCTTATTGGACCTATCACATTCAGACTCTGAATGCGTCGCGGGCCAACTGCGGCCCGTGGTCCATTTTTAATTGGCCCGCAGCAAATTCAAAAAATATAATGAAATATGGCCCACACATGAAACTTTAACTTGAGTGTATTGTACTTCTTAGTTTTAACTTAATGTCGAGCACCAGGGCTCCACCACAGATAATTTCAAGCTTTCCTATCTGATGTTAATGCTGAATACGGGGAACTACTCATCTCCTTATCATTCTGATGTGCGCTGGCTCAGTCGCGCCTCCGTGCTGCAGCGGTTTTATTCCCTGAGATCAGAAATTGACCAGTTTTTGAAAGAGAAAGACCGACCTCTTCGGCATTTCTAGTTGATCTTACTGATCATCTCAACATACTGAACAAGAGCCTGCAAAGCAAAGACCAGCTTGTACCACAACTTTACGCACACATGAAAGAAATCCGTGCGAAGCTTCGTCTCTTTGAGACACGCACAACTACGCAACTTCACTGTTCCGCACTTCCCCAAGCTGTCCGAAATCAAAGTTGCTTTTCCAGAGGCCAACCTTTCTGCTTAAAAGGGGAAATGTGTCTGTCATCACATCTCTTATGACAGAATTCAGTCAGGATCACCATCCTGACTAAAAAGCAATCTCAGGCTGTTGTTTTGAGAATGAGCTGCCAACCCTTTTTATAACAAAATAAATGAAAACCCATTAATGGAAAGTTGTGATGTAGGAGTTTTTTTTTTCTTTAAGCATATTCAAATATCAAGCATAATTTACCTACATTTGATTGATTTTGTTAACTTTAATACACTGGAGGTGAGGCGATATACCTCACCTCTAGTGAGTGGCCCAGCCTTTCGTATATTTTTCTATATGTGGCCCTCAGTGAAAAAAGTTTGGACACCCCTGCTCTACACCCTCCCTCATCTCTCTCCCTCTCCTCCCTCATCTCTCTCCCTCTCCTCCTCACTGTGGCCGCCGGGCACAGAGCGATTGGGCCAGCTCAGTGTCAATTAAGGAAAAGAAATGGGCCGATTTACTTGTTTTATAGGCCAAAAAAAAAAAAAGGACATACGTCGGCCCCAAAAGGTATGCCAGATGGCCAGTCCAGCACTGGGTGTCATGTTAAAATGTGATGCAATGTCTTGTAAGCGCTCAGTAACGTCAGCTAGACGTTAGCCCAGCTGTGCTAACTCACTTGAGTCTCCGTCAGGTTCTGGTCCGGTCCCATCAGGTAGGCGGTGAGGAAAGGTTCCGACGGCCGCAGGTTGGAGAAGAAGCCGTACACACAGAGCAGGACGGTCGGGTCGAGCACAGACATCCCGGACAAGCATGACCTCCAGCTCATGCTGCTGCTGCACTCACCACACTGACAGCTTCTTCCTCTGTGGTGATGCTTTCTAGTAGTAAACGGCCAGGCTTTAGGCACACTACCGCCACCAGCTGGTCTGAATGTGCAACAGCAGCAGAGGAGGAAAACTACTTGACCTCACTGTGTAAAATGACCTCTGGTGACCTCTAGGATAATCACAGCCTCATGAAACTTTACAGCCACAAACTAGAGACCTAGAGCATTCAGAGGATGGATGGATCAAACTAGAGACCTAGAGCATTCAGAGGATGGATGGATCAAACTAGAGACCTAGAGCATTCAGAGGATGGATGGATCAAACTAGAGACCTAGAGCATTCAGAGGATGGATGGATCAAACTAGAGATCTAGAGCATTCAGAGGATGGATGGATCAAACTAGAGACCTAGAGCATTCAGAGGATGGATGGCTTTCCTAGTTAGATTCACAACAAGGGGGTTTCTGAGCAGTTCACACAACATAAGTGCTCGCCATGTAATCGGTGTAAAATGCAATTCTTGCAGAAATCTCCAAATGTCAAAAGTTTTTGATCCCAAATCACAGCATGTCTTTTTCTATGGTGTTCCTCAAGGTCTTGGTGTCTTAATGTGGTATTTTGGAGGGATTATTGATCATTTTTTATCAATTCTCCAGTGGTAAAAAATGGTTAAATTTAGCACCAAATCTGTGTAAGAAATGGTATCAACCCAAAAATTGCTGCAACAACTTATGAGACATAATAGAGCATGGGGATGGACATCATATACTTCTATCATAATGTTATAAGCTCTTATACATACATTATGACTAGAACAACTTGACACACAGTGCTGAGCTGCATCTCAAATTAATCTTCAGGTTTCCAGCTTTCAGATGATGTACACCACTTCTATGTGACATCTACTGTTGACCTGCTATCTCCCCCTAAAGACCCCCTGGACCCCCTAAAAAAGACTAAAACGGGTCTATTGTGGGTCTCAGAGGAAAGATATTATTTTAGTTTTATGATTTCCCAAAAACGTATACAAACAAATAAGTGTCTAATATAGTATTGTCTGGTTTTCCTGATATAGAGATGTTTTGACGTTTATGTACATTTGTAGATTTTAGATTTAGTGCTTTCACTCCAATAAATACACACAAATAGCATTCCGTTTGCAATAGTTGGTATAATCTTTATTGATTAATGTTCATGTACTAAAATGAGACCGGGCCACCAGGCAGTACAGAGTGAATATTTTATCCAACCATCAGAAAACAAGGAAAGTAGAGCGAGGATTATCGAAGAAGGTACTTTATTTAGTTGTGTAAGTAGACCAGAAATTCATTGAAGGGTTTATTGAAGTACACAGAGAGGCTTGTGACAATAATCTGTTTTGTGAAAATGCTTCACAATAGATAGCGCCAACCTTCACACAGCTCTTAGACACAATAGGTAGTGTTACGTCACGTCTCAAGGTCCTGACACAAGCTACAGAGGAGGGAGAAGTAAAACACAAAAAGCGTATATGAGCCAACCACAATGGGTGAAAAGACCTGGTCATCAACACATTCAGAGAATGAAGTATTAAGACAAACTGGCATGGAGCTTCTATCAATGCTGCTGTCAGGTACAGAGACATTTAGACAGTGATGTTAGCAATAAAACATACATTTCCTACCAATTTCTTTTGAATATTATTTGTAGTTGTACAATTAAAGGATGCACATAAACAGATGACTAAAGGCAGTGAAGGGCCACGGTGCAGGGCATGCTAATGGTTTTATGGCCCACAACTTGACTGTTTTTGTTCACCTTTCTCATCATTTCCAGCAGTGGCAGGCAGCTGTTTTCAGTGATCTGATGAAACCAGCTTGTTCTGCTGTAACCTGTCTCATTTTTAATAACTCAAGAAGCTGACACTTTGAAAGGCCGGGGTTCACTTATTTTCTTACATTTCAAGCAGCTAAGCAGTGTGGAATGGGGTGAGTTTTGATAATTAACAAGAACTTTGTGAGAGCTCACCACATTGTGGTCACAACATTAAACCTGTAGAGAAACATCAGAGGTACAGTCCAGCTTTTGGGACAATAGGTTTTACTCAGTTTTACTCCGATGAAAAGATGGATATCAGTTTCATTTCTGTGTGTCCAGGACGTGCTTAGCTTAGCTTAGCTTAGCACAAAGACTGGAAGTAGGAGGAAAGTACTAGCCAGCTTTGTCAAAAGTACACCCTGGACAGGTCACCAGACAATCACACATAGAGACAGACAAACATTCACACTCACATTCACAGGCAATTTAGAGTCAACAATGAACCTAACCTGCATGTCTTTGGACTGTGGGAGGACACCGGAGCACCCGGAGAAAACCCACGCTAACACGGGGAGAACATGCTAACTCCACACAGTCCTAAAAAGATACAACATTAAAATAAGACAGCTTTGAAAGGTGCACTTTTCATGTCACAGCTAGGCCAGCAACACATTTATCTCTGTACTGGATGCACACAGATTAAACTGATATTGCTCTTTTTCACAAGTCTGTTTCCCAAAATGTCAGACTGTTCCTTTAACAGACAGTTTTGTCACATACCTCCAAAATGTCCCGCAGCCACGCAAAGTGTCTCAGAGTAATACAAACACTCCACAAACTGGTTGTAACCAGACCAGATAGAATCTCAACACAGAGGCAGAGGAGCCGATCTTTCCCATGTTGCATCAGCAGAGGCAGATCTACGAAGCTACATGGTGAAGTGTCTTGTGTAGTCATATTCTATTGTGGGAATGACGGCCTGGACAAACTTGAGGAAAATCAGAAGATACCTGAAAGTCTCGGTTAAAGAAAACAAAGAGGAGCATGGAGGGAAATAACAGTAACACAGTAGGCATGACGTTGTGACATTTTGCCCTGATGGTGACACCAGAGGAAAAGTGTCGTAGTCTCAAAACCAATTAATAATTCCCTCTCTAAAATATCTCCTTCAAACAACTGGATTTATCCACCAAAAACTTAATTTTAAATGATTGCATTTGAAAACTTCATGATAACGTAAGAATTTACCTTCGCCCAATAGTCATGTTTTACTGAACAGAGCTTGAATGCACCATAATGTAACTGTGTAACCCGCAATCTGTTAATTTAGCCGGGTATTTACTGAGACAACGGATGTAAAGATTTTGTTGTTGTCTTTTTCGCCTTTATTTGACAGAGGAGAGAGAGAGAGAGAGAGAGAGAGAGAGAGAGAGAGAGAGAGAGAGAGAAGAGAGAGAGAGAGAGAGAGAGAGAGAGAGATATGACATGCAGAAAAGGCTGGAATCCACATGTGCTGTAACCACTGGGCTACCAATGAGTTACGCTAAATAACTTTTGATGCACGTTGCACATCTCTGGATAGTAAAGGAGCTGCTGATCTTATTGTTTGAAGAGAAGTCGCTGTTGGAGCTGAAAGCATACATTCATCGTGCAAGAAGAGGGCTATACGTGAGGAAATATTACTTAAACAGCCTGATGTTGTCAGCTTAACACTTAAAAGATAAGTGATTGAACAAATGATTAAAGATCAGTTGGAGACTTTTGGTCTTTTTAAACCTCGTTTGACTAGATTGTTTCTGTAATTACAGAGAGGTCCTGAGGGAAACAGAAAGGCTGTCGCTGCTGCTTTTTTGTCTTGTGCTTCGCTAAAATAACTTTGCAATGCATCTTTTAATTTGCATTTCTCTCTCACTCACTCATTCTCTCTCCCTCTGTGTGATAAAACAGTGCTGTAAAGTAAATTTAAGTTAAATTTCCAGCGCAGTTTCCTCACAGTGGTCAGTCTGCAGGGAAAAATATGGCGCAGAAGAAACTGCATAAATTTCCATTCCCTCCTCCCATATTTTGTGGCTCTGAACAGGAATGCCTTTAAATAAAATAAAATAAAATAAAATAAAATAAAACAAAAAAATGAAATTTTCTGTGGTGCCAGTGGTCCTTTAGTAAATAAGGGCAAACATAAATTGGCTGTTTATTGCCTAAGAATAGGCCACAAAACCTTAATAAATATCCTCCCCATAGTACTTTAACCAAAACTGTTGTTGACATGTAAGCGGTTATTACCATGAAAGGATACATATGCACTCCCAGCTCTCCTCCCCCTTCTGCCACAGTCTCAATGATCTTTTTCATCACTTCAGCATGTCTGAAAGTAAAAGGTTGATCAGCCAAAGGTTCATATCAAAGTGACTAAAATAACAGTTTTAACACGCAGTCACAATATCAAACACTCCGATGTAATCCTTTTATACTGGTATCATATGAAACTAGAAAACCTATTGAATCCATTTGTACCAACCATGTAATACTAGCTTGTCGGGAAGGAGACTAAATAACGCTCCAAAGTGCGAGTATAAACAAAGCTTATGATTTGAGCATATTTTTTATGCTAAATGCAGTACCTGTGAGGGTTTCTGGACAATATTTGTCATGATTTCTGTTGTTAATTGATTTCCAATAATAAATATATAAAGCAAGCATATTTGTCCACTCCCATGTTGATAAGAGTATTTAATACTTGACAAATCTCCCTTTAAGGTACATTTTGAACAGATAAAAAAGTGTGATTAATTTGCGATGAATCGCGATTAACTATAGACAATTATGGTGATTAAATATTTTAAACGATTGACAGCCCTAATCTCAACATTGTAAAGATACCAATTTTACCGGTATTTAGTTTTTACCCTGGTGTGGTTTTAAAGGGCCAGTAGACACTGAAATCATTGCACCAGCTTATCAGCTCACTAGCAGTAGACGCTAACATAATATGTAGCTCATAGACAATGGCTGATAGAAATATATCAGAGCAGGAACACTCAAAATCTATATAAAACCCTAAATAAAGATGGTGAAATTGCTCTCAAACTCCCCCTGCATGTGTGCTTCTAAAGAGGAAGGTTATGTTTTTCTCACCTGCAGGGGTGGACAGAGCACATGGCAGGGGGGGGAAGGTTGGGGTGATTCTCGATGGTGACGGTCTTCTTCACGTGGTCCTGGCTGATGTCCTCATACATCTGATCTACAGAGAGTGGTTGCCTGTCCTGGGAGACACCACAACAGCTGGATGAGCTGATAGTTTATCAGTGCTTTGTCTGTGTGAGTTTCTCTACCCGAGTTTTCAAACATCACTTGCTGCAGCTTTAAGCAAAATAATATCAACACCACAAAACTCTGCATCTGCTTGCTTTAAATTTTCCTATATAACAAAGGGCTCAAGATTTCCTATAGAACAGATAAACAATTCAATGCTTATTTTGTTTCAGGCTTGTTTAGAACTAGTGCAGTGCCCGTCCGGAAAGGGCCGATTGCTTGGCCCCGAGAAGTGCTGTTTGCAGCGCTGTCGAGAGCTGCTTGTTCCCACCACGTGTGAAGTTGATGGGATAAGCGTTCTCGAGATATGCGAAGGACATACAGACAGACAGACAGACAGACAGACAGACAGACAGACAGACAGACACACAGAGATTCCTTGCTCAGGATAGTCTTATGGTACATACCTCATCGTATCCAAACAGCCAGAGTCGAGGAGTCTGGTAGTATTTATCATATGTGATGTACAGGTCATATGTTCTAGTCTGGAGGATGGCGTCTTCACTCCCAAGCTCTGCTTTGGCTTTGGCTTCAACCATTTTACTGGTGTCCAAGGTCGCCTACACAGGGGAGAGAAGTGTAAGGTGGCAGCTGGACTGACGATAATTGTCATTAGATCACATAAATAAATGATATTTGGCGACCCTTCGAGACGTCTACCTCATCGGTTTCCAACAGGCCGCTTTCCTCGTACTCTGAAAAGACATCAACATGAGTTAAATTACAGGCTGTCTGAAAGAGACAAAATGACTGCTTCATCACTGGTGGGATACGAGTACCTTCCATATCTGCTGCTTCTCCATCTTCATCATCATCTTCATCGTCATCTTCACCACAACATGCTGCAGACGTGGCATTCATATTCTTGTCCTAGAGGAATACAAATTAAAAATTTACAATTTACATGTGAATTTTTGGATTTCACATTCAATCAGAATCAGCATGAAACCTAAAACGTCCATGAAACATACCTTATTATTGTCCAGTGAAATTTCTCGCACAGCATCTGTGACTCCTAACACACCTGTTGAAACAAAACAGTGTCAAGAAATGTTTTTATCATTATTTTATATCATTTTAATCTGCACCACGATGTCATAAGAACTGGAATTGCCAACCTCATGTGACCAAAACGACGGTTTGTGAGAATCAAAGTCCAAATTAAAATATATATTACGCCCAGTAAAGTGAAATCTCACAGTTAAATTGAAGCGCTATTGATGTTACAGAGCTGTCCGTCAACGTCTGTTATGAACGTTGTTACTGCCGCATTGCATTGTGGGATATTTATGCTGCTGCAGTGTCCAGCGTTGCATACTGTAACATTTCACCTGGAAATAGTATGCAATTCGCGTACTATTGGTCTCATACTAAGGTTTCGGAAATACTAATATACTTTGAGTTTTTGTGCTGTATTTTCAAGACAGTATCGCAGCAAATAGAAATGTCAACACATCAAACTTGCATATCAGATGCAGCCATGCTCAGGATATATGCAATGTATGGATGTTGAGAGATAATGTCCAACCTTGGTTGTGGTAAGTGTCCACCCAGCCTCCATCTCCATCGTCCTCCTCTATGATGGCTTCCAGCTCATCGGAATACTCCATCTGTTTACAACGCTTGTAACAGGGAACTGCAAGAGCACAAACACAGAGAGGTGAGTTTCAACACAAACCAGAGGAAGTGAAAAGGTACAGTTCTCAGTGGTGACTTAGGTTAGCCAGTAATGAGGTTTTAATATCGACAATGTTAACAATGATAGTGGCTGACAAAAATAATTTACAGTATGGTATGCTCCGTATGTAGATATAAACGGCTCATTCTAAGGTAACGAAAACACAATCATTCTTATTTTCAGGTGATTACGCACTAAAAAACATTAATAAAATATTTAGGGCTGTCAAAGTTAACGCAATAATAACGCGTTAACGCAAATTCGTTTTAACGCCACTAATTTCTTTAACAGTTATTTTAACAGTTTTAAAGCTAGAGTGAAGATGCTGACATCATATGACACTAAGAAATCCATCGATACCAACCATGTCATACCAGCTTGCTGTGAAGGAGGCTAAATAATGTTCCAAATGTACACTAACTTTCGGCGAGGAAAAACTGGCATGGCCATTTTCAAAGGGGTCCCTTGACCTCTGACCTCAAGATAAGTGAATGTAAATGGGTTCTATGGGTACCCACGAGTCTCCCCTTTACAGACATGCCCACTTTATGATAATCACATGCAGTTTGGGGCAAGTCATAGTGAAGTCAGCACACTGACACACTGACAGCTGTTGAGTTTGCCATGTTATGATTTGAGCATATTGTTTTATGCTAAATGCAGAACCTGTGAGGGTTTCTGTACAATATCTATCATTGTTTTGTGTTATTAATTGATTTCCAATAATAAATATATACATACATTAACATAAAGCAGCATATTTGTCCACTCCCATGTTGATAAGAGGATTATATACTTGACAAATCTCCCTTTAAGGTACATTTTGAACAGATAAAAATGTGTGATTAATTTGCGATTAATCGCAATAAAATATTTAATCGATTGAACAGCCCTAATTATATTCCATTTCTGCCAATAGATCTCCCTAAATACTACAGGCTGTTCCTTTAAAGACATGCAGCCAATGTGCCACACTGCAAATTAAATACAGTCACACCCATGGAAATGTCAGAGTTGCTTCACTTGGGAATTTTTTAATTTATAGAGAACTGGAGAGAGTAGTTTATGTAACAAATACAAATTGTTGAAGTGACATAGTGAGTGGTTTTGTGGAATGGTAGAAATTCAGTTAAGAACAAATGAACAGTAGTCCTCTTACCATTGCGTGTCAGGAGAAACTGTTTATCCGGGGGCAAATATGGCTTCACCTTAACTTCTTCCCCACTGGCCCTGAAGGGGATTGAACCACAGACAGAAAACATTATTTGTCCTTACTTTAAATTTGACTTAATTCACACCAGTTTTAGGTTTTATAAACTACTGTTTTAGGTTTTTTTCCATATTTCTTTTAAAGAGGCACACAAGCTGACTAAATGTAAAGTGAATTATCCTATTTGGTGCCAGGGGAGAAAAAGTTTTGGGCAAAAATGAATACCAATGAGTGGCAGAGGTTTAGACAAACAAACAGGGATGTGTATCGTCAACATTTTCCATAACAATGCCCATACAGTACCTGAGATTAAGTACCAGTATTTCAGTACTACATAGATACAAAAAACTGGTGTGATGCAACTTGGGTTTCCTCAAGTGGAATATTGCACTATACTGTGAAATTCAACAAGAAGAACAGAGAAGTGAGCATTGTAGAGCAAACCCAACACCCATAAAAGGTCAGATATTACTGTAAAGCCTGAAGACAATGGAGTAGAAGCGCTGCTGGGTCTCTGTGGTAATCACATACAGGTGCTCTTTGGATCCTTCAGGTGTATTTGGCTCATTCAGTCTTGTGAAGGGCTCATTGCATGGGTGGAATATGGTCTCAAAAAAGTACAATAAAGGCATTTTAATGTTTGACCAAACACTACAGTGCCTTTATTTTACATGGCAATAATTGTTTAAAATAATCATTTTAAATAATTATTGCCATGTAAAATAAAGGCATTTTAATTTTTGACCAAACACTACAGTGTGCCGTGGATTATTTTGGAGGGAGACTGGCATTTTGTACTTTTTTATTACTGTAAAGCCTTTTCATCATTTTACTGAATCATAACTGATGGTGCTAGGAATGGTATATTACCAGTAGTAACATTACTGTGAAATGGTTATTGTTGTGAGACGAAAACACAACTCCCAGACTGGATAACACCGTGGTAGTGACCTGTCAATCACAACGCCCTAAAGCATCCCCTGCTTTATCGTCTAATTTAATCTAAATGGGACCATAATTTACTATATGAACATCATGCTGTATTGAAGAAGACTTGAAATTAGTGATTGAGCCCATAAACTCATGTTTACAATGTTTTTCTGAGGTAATAAAATCAAGTGATTTCTATACAATCAGACTTCTTTTTGCAACCAGAATTTGAAAGAATGTAAGTTTAAGGCACTTCCGCTATGGCTTCCCTTTTCAGACCCCGGAGTTTCCCACTGGTAGTAACCATAGTAATAACATTTCTACCAGCAGTAACCACAGCACTAACATTACAATCAGCAGTAGCCTCAGTACAACTGTACTACTACTTTGACAAAAGATTAAAAATGTAACGGTAATAGCATTTCTTTCCATGCTACCCATCTCTACTCCAATATATAATCAAACATCACCTCTGTGGTACTATATAGGGTAAAAACAAACACTATAAAATGACATAATAATAAGTACTGCAGTTGATCTGTGAACTCTCTCTCCCAAACATCAATCATGGTTCCAAGAGCTAATAATCATATTTCACATATGTAAAAGGGGATTTTACCATGAGGGATTCATATATCTGTGATTCACCTCCAAGTGGACACTCACCATTTCCATGTTGGGCAATGGTGAACCAAGTGATCTCCAGCTGCTACGAACTAAAACACAAAAAAAGACAGGATTAAGTGTACTTTACAGATAGTTTTGAATAGATATAAGGTAAGGTAGTACAACATATAATCCAAATTAACAAGAATGTTCTCACCTCTTCTGGTGTAATGACTCCAGTCTCTTTGAATTTAGATTCCTGTGATTGACAACAGAACCAAAACTGTATCTTAGAGGGATATTTCAGATATAACGTTAGCATTGACTTAAAGGGGACATATCATGCTCATCTTCAGGTTCATACTTGTATTTTGGGTTTCTACTGGAACATGTTTACATGTTTTAATGTTCATAAAACACATTATTTTTCTCCTACTGTCTGTCTGAATACACCTTTATTCACCCTCTATCAGAAACGCTCCGTTTTAGCGCATTTCAACAGAATGGCAACGGAATTGCGTTGCTAGGAAACAGCTTGTAGTCCATGTTTACTTCCTGTCAGCTGATGACATTCACATACACTGCAACAGGAAATAAACTGGGACCCATTTAGAATGTTTATGTTTAAAACTGTGAAACTGTCTAAATATTGTCCATTTGTGACATCACAAACGGACAGAAATCCTGACGGCTTGTTAAAAACGCACAGTTTCTGAATACGGGCTGCGTGTGTTTCTCTGTGGATTGAGAGTTTTGATACTTTCACAGTTTTTATATATCACTTAAAGTTGCAGTATGCGAGATTGGCGCAAATATGATTTAAAAAAGTTATTTTTAGAAAACGGCCGCTATATGGTGACAGTAGTACATGAAACAGGTAACCTGAGTTAAATCCTGTTCCTCTGTGTCCTACTGTGTCCTCCGGTGCTCCTAACGGCATCTGAAGGATTTCACTTACCGAAGGAAAACAAGGTCCGCTGCCAGCTGCAGTCTATGAGAGCCAGCTGTCAATCACTCTGAACTCCGACCAAACGGTCAAACTAGGCAGCGCTGATCAAATATGAATCATTATTCTGTTACTGTAATGACTATTTCTCTCCTCAAATGTTCTCAGAATCATCTTGTAGTTACTGTTTAGCTGTAAAATGAGAAAGTTTGTGACGCGGCCGCCATTGTAAAATCTGTTGAAGGGAGCCAAGTTCTGGTCACATGACCGGAGCGCAGCCAATAGGAACGCTCTCTCTCTCTCTCTCTGAAATGACCTGTGATTGGTCAAAATCTGCCGTCACGGGCTAGATTTGTTCTAAAGCCTGAAAACAGAGACATGAGGAGGAGCAGAAGTCTAGTTTTCTCTCAGACCACTTGAATTACAATATGCTGAAAGGTTATTATGGGATTTTTGCCAAATTATGCCAAAAAATTGTTGCCTACTGCCGCTTTAAACCTGCTTTAAAATGTAAAAGACATGAAAATCTCACTTTTTACAATATGGGACCTTTATATAGTAGTGCTGCGCATTTACAAGAAACGTGCACATATTAGATTTTATCCTACGAGCCTCAGATAACGCTAACAAACATGAATAATGATGTCACTGTAAGACACTGGATAGCTTTGGCTGTTTATGTGTGTATGACAGCTCCCATTAGCCAGCAGCTAGCAGAAAGCTAGCTCCTGAAATGTAAAGTTTACCTTCAACACAGGAGTGAGGAACTCCGCCACACCGAGAGCCGTCCCTTTCACCGTGTTTATCACGTTCTGCATCTTATACGACTTCCTTCTGGGCTCAAACGTGAGCTTCTTCAACGAACCGTCCTGTGAAAATAACAATTACATAGCTACTCAAGCAGAGTACCAGCGAGATCACATGATGCGTCTGAACACTTCCGGTATCTGACTCTCGCGAGATTTTGGAAGTGTCGTAAATGCGCCAAGCCCCCAGGAGGAGCGCCGGTCGGTCGCTTTTTTTGTTTTTTTTTAAAAAGTTCAATACAATATAATCACATGTTCAGATGTTTCATTACAGTTCTGCAAACATATCTCACAGTATAAAAATAATATAAAAATAAATTGTAAATTTTACAACAATTAAACTGTAAAGAAAGGAAAAAGAGGAATAAAAACAAAACCAAATAAACAAACAAAAAACATTCGGGGTCTTCTAAACAAGTGGAATAAATTTGAAATGTCTAAACAATTTAATAGTTTTGGTCAATTTAGAATTTTTGAGTTTTAAGTTTTCAATCATGGTCAAATATGTTTTAAAATCAGTATTTTTAAAAATAAAAAAGGAGGGTATTCTTTTAAGCCAAATCATTTTATGTATATAATATTTTGCTTATATAACAATCAAATTAATTAAGTAAAGCTCATCTGCCAAAAAACTGTTATTGGTGACAATGAGTAATATCTCAATTCTTGTCAGCACGATATCCTTTTGGAAATGTTTAGAGAGATTCCTCTGCAAATGAAACCAAAAAGAAGTAACATGAAAACGGTGGTACTAAAACTTTTTTTTTTAAATAATATTTTTAATTTTTTTTTTATATATTATTCACAGATATTTAACACAGAGCATTTTCACTTTTCTCCCACTGCCTAGACATAATAACATATAATAATATAATACAATAATCTACCCAGGGAAAGATGGTTCAAAATTAAGTAATAAGATATTTTTTTAAAAAGATTAAAAAAATTAAAAAAATGTAATTAACCAAAAGCAAAATAAATAAATAGATTTTTCATTACAATTTTACAAAAATATTTTACACTATAGAAATAATATAAAAAAAAATAAATTATAAATTATACAACAAATAAAATGTAAGGAAAGGAAAAGATGAAAAATGTATCCGTTCATGTGAATGAGCCCCAGAGCGAGGCTGGACCGAAGCCTGGGAGGCGGAGGTAAAGGAAACGCTACTGCGCATGCGCTATGGGCCCAATGGATGCGGAAGATCCGGGTACTTCAAGCCCCACTGAGCCATAGGAATGAACGTCATTTACGTCCATGAAATGCGCGTCGTTGCAATAGCACGTTGGTCTGTATTGAAGGGTTGTTGCTCATGTTGTTGCTATTAGCTAACACTGTTCTCTGTGTTAATGTGCGAGTAGCTAGGCTAAGCTAACAGTGCTAATGCTAATGCTACAGTCACCATGTGGAGGGACTCCGTGAGGTCATTGGTATGGAAGGCAAAGGGCGTCAACACTGTCAGACTCTGTAACGTCAGCAGTGTCTCAGGGAAGACCTGGGTGAGACCCAGCGGGTTTAACACGGGTTTAAAGACCTTCAACAGCCTGAGCAAACAAAAAGAGCCTCTCATTCTGTCCAGAGAGGGAGTAGCTACCTGGTGAGGAATACCCTTATATGATGCATATACACACAGTGTGCATAATAACCTCACACAGTGTTGTGTTACAGGTACAGCTGTGGACCAACCGTGTACGACCATGCTCATCTGGGGCATGCCTGGTAATGATGTATAGAAACACATTTTATGCACAAGCCAAATATTGTGAAATGTCCTGCAGCTGAATGGCTTTATGTGTCGTCACAGCTCATATGTCAGGTTTGACATCCTGCAGAGGATTCTGTCCAGGTTGTTTGGGATCACTGTCATCCATGCTATGGTCATCACTGACATCGATGACAAAATTATCAAGAGAAGTTGGGAGGTAAGATCACAATAATGTGTTCAAATCAGCTGTTTTTTGTGACCTTATTTATTCAGAATATGTGTGTTCCCTTGTTTTATAGGACAATGTGTCCCCAACCATCATATCCACAATGTATGAGGATGCATTCAAGAGGGATATGCTGTCATTAAAGGTGTGTGATAAGGTCACACCTCTGTGTGCATTCATTAATATTGAGATTCAAGATTCAAGATGTTTATTGTCACGCCGGTTATACAGGTACAATCGTGTGAAATACTTTTTGCTGGGAAACTCCATTAAGAAAAGAAACAGTAGGATAAGTAGCAAAGAATAACATAATAAAATAAAGTAAAAATAAAATAAAAATAATAGTGTATTTACAATAATATACAGTATAATAATAATAATAATAAAGGAAATATTGGTGTATGCTAAATATATACAAATATTGCACAGGCATTTTTGTTTTTTATATTGCACAGAGGTATGTATTGAAGTACTGCACTTTTTTATTGCACTTATTTACTGCACGCTGAGACTGATCTGACTTCCTAATAAATGCTAGGAGAGTGAAAAAAAAGTGATTTGCTGTGAGGCACAAACTGCGACATATGTTTAACTTTATATTCTGTCATTGTTTTCGAGGTGATTCCTCCTGCAGTGTATTTAAGAGTCACTGAGAATGTGCATCATATTGTCGCGTTTATTGAGAGGATCATCAAAAATGGACACGCTTATGCCACAAAAGAAGGTAAATATGTAGGACTTGTTGTTATTTCTCCTATGAAATAATGTAACTGTATCCACCCACAATACCTGAATCATCATTTGTGGAACGCCTTGGTTGTAGGTGATGTGTATTTTGACATCCAGTCCATCGGTGATCGTTATGGCAAGTTTGTGGGAGCTGTGGATTCTCAGGGAGAACCTGGTAAGTGTTTCTGTCTCTGTGATAACTGGCACTGACTACATGTTAGCTTTACTAATTAACAACAAACTGCACGGTTCTCCAGGCGGCGCAAAAAAACGAGACTCGAGGGATTTTGCTCTTTGGAAGCAGTCCAAACCTCAGGAACCATCCTGGGAATCTCCGTGGGGCAGAGGAAGACCTGGCTGGCATATCGAGTGCTCTACCATCGCCAGGTTTGGATTTACAACATTCCTTCATTTAGTCTTATTCTACATGTGAGTTCATCCTCGGGCCTTTCTGAGGATGCAGGTCCAACATAGTCAGGTCCTCAATGTGTTGTTGTCTCTGTGGTGGTTTCAGCTCAGTGTTCGGGAGTCAGCTGGATATCCACTCTGGAGGTATTGACCTGGCGTTTCCTCACCATGAGAATGAGGTTGCTCAGAGTGAAGCCTATCACCAGTGTGGACAATGGGCTAACTACTTCCTCCACTCAGGTAAGTAAATCCCAGACGTTTTTTTTCTCCTAAAACTCTGTTAAATTGTGTGAATTCTGTCTTGTGGTCTCAGGTTCACCAGAAAGACTCCTTTACACCTGCTTTAAGCTTTCTGTTTTTGAATATGTGCACCTGATTGGTTGTCGTTGTTTTTAGGGCACTTACATCTAAAAGGCAGCGTAGAGAAAATGTCTAAATCTCTAAAGAACTACGTCACCATCAAGGTAAAGTCATCATGAATTATTCATCACTTATTGAGTAACTATATCTTCCACATTGCATATTGCAGTTTGTGAAAATAATCTCTTTTGTCTTCATTAGGATTTCCTGCAGTCTTACTCTGCCAATGAATTCCGGATGTTTTGTCTTTTGACCAAATACAGATCAGGTAGGAGAGGTGTTTACATTTAACCATAACTGTATTGGTTTTAACTAGGGCGATTAAACTGTTTAATCACGATTAATCGCATATAAACAAATTTTTTATTAGTTAAAATGTACCTTAAAGGAAGATTTGTCAAGTATTTAATACCCTTATCAACATGGGAGTGGACAAATATGCTGCTTTATGCAAATGTATGTATATATTTATTATTGTAAATCAATTAACCACCCAAAACAATGACAGATATTGTCCAGAAACCCTCACAGGTTCTGCATTTAGCATAAAACAATATGCTCAAATCATAACATGGCAAACTCAACAGCTGTCAGTGTGCTGACTTGACTATGACTTGCTGTAAAGGGGACTCGTGGGTACCCATAGAACCCATTTACATCCACATATCTGGAGGTCAGAGGTCGAGGGACCCCTTTGAAAAAGGCCATGCCAGTTTTTCCTCGCCAAAATTTAGCACAAGTTTTGGAGCTAGTATGACATGGCCGAGCCCAGAACGCCTAAAACTGAGGCCGTTACAAACTAACAATCTCAAGTTGCGTTAATGCGTTAAAGAAATTAGTGACCATCTCTTGTTGACATCCATTGTAGTAAGATGTGTAGTTTTCATTCATGATTTCTTGTGTTGTCTCCACAGCGATAGACTACAGTGACAGCAGCATGTTGGAGGCTCGGACCTCTCTGGGAACCGTCTCCACTTTCATCCATGATGCTCAGGCCTACATGAAGGGTCAGCTGCAGTGTTCACCTGTACAGGAAGCTTCTCTCTGGGAGAGGTACGTATATTCCCCCTCTCAAAAATAAAATAAATACGAAATGGTTATTTATTTCTTATTCTAGTTCTGTTTCAGTTGAGAACTTCTTGTGTTTCAGGCTGGATGAGACTAAATCCAGCGTGGTGAAAGCACTGGCAGATGACTTTGATACCCCGAGAGCCATCGGTGCTGTGATGAATCTGGTTTACCACGGAAACCGCCAACTCCAGCCTGTTTCTAAGGTAACTGGGCATGCAACGTCCAGAAGCTAATTCCCGAAGACAAACCAATTGCAAGAAAGGCAGACTGGGTACACTTAGAGCTCTCATCATGACAACACCAGCTGGGCTCAGTGGTTTGTGCAGCCTTGCCCCTTCTTAGCAATAATGTGAGTTCAGATATACAATAGTAGGTAATCACTCAATAAGTATATTGGCTCAGATTGGGAGACAGAAAGGAACTTCTACCCTCTCCCCCATGAAGTCAAATCACATGTTCATTCCCTCCTGCATTTACGTTATGGAAGATACATTTGCATCTTTCTCAATTATCTTTATCCCAAATCTATGACTTACCTTAGAAGCATTTCTTCCATTACTTGAAGGTCAGGAGCTTTGTACAATTCATTTCCAGATAAGCCCATAAAAATACGTCGACCATATCCTTGAATTGAATTCAGACCGTAGAGAACTTTTGGAGTAGTTTTACCATTTGACCAATGGGACTCTGTCTTAGGCTTGATACACACATCATCTACGTCTGCTGAACACAGCTTAATACAACTGAAAGTGGTACACAGAGCTCATTTGACTAATGCTTGACTGGCAAAGATTTATCCGACCCGTTATGTCCGCGATGCAGAGGCCAGCCAGCGGACTTAATACACATCTCTCCACCTTCTGGATGAGTATTTTTAAAGCTCATAGTGAGATGTTTGTAAGCTAATTTGACCCTAACCCAATTATTTCTGTGCAGAGGGTCAGTGGCAAGAAGCATTTGAAAACCAAGATTTAGATTTCAGTCAGACTGAAACAGTTAATTGAACAGTACAAGGAGGCATCAAATGTAAAGTGAGTGACTGAAGTAGAACATTGACTGGCTTGAATGATGATTTAACTTGAATGTGTGTGTTGTATGTGTTCAGTCTGAGGGAGTGGCTCGGAGCCCGGCGGTGTTTGGAGCGATGGTCAGCTACATCAGAGATGTGTTGGATGTGTTTGGGATCGACCTGCTGCACGTGGCTGATGTGTCCAGTAGTGCTGGAAGTCTGGAGGGCGTCGTGGAGCAGCTGACTCACTTCAGGAGTGAAGTTCGAGCGTTCGCACTTGCTCATCGGGACGGTCCGAACGCCGGATCCCCCAACAAACCTGGACTCTACCCAGAGAGAATCCCTCTCCTCAAAGCCTGTGACGTCCTCAGAAATAACCTGGCACCCTTGGGTGTGCTGATAAAGGTATGCTGGGTCGGCTCGCGTAGATGTTTCAGTCTACTCTGATATCAAATATTACAGTTTACAGGCAGATTGGACTGATGTATTTTTCTTGTTTTTCAGGATAGAGGAGCCATCTCGACATGGGAGCTAACTCAGAGTCAGAGAGGACAGAGAGTCCAGGATAAAGACCAGGATAAAGACCAGAATAAAGACCAGGATAAAGACCAGGAGGCATCCAGCTGAAACATATCTCTGCCTCTGAGACTGACTCTTTATTTTAGGCTTGTGGACTCAATTGAACTTATGGTAACAGGGATCATTGCCCTTTGTTTTTCAATAAAATGTTCTTGATGCCGATTCCTTGTCATATTTAAAATGAAAAAGATAAAAAAAGTCTTAATTGAAACAACTGTGCTAACACTTCATCAGAATGGGACGTTGTATCACAACCCTACGAGACCCGCGGGGCGACCCCGACCGACTTTACTGTCTTTCAGAGGCTCTAGCAGGCTCAGGTTTAGGGCTAGAGTGAAGCTACAGGACTTAAGGAATCCATCGGTAACAACCATGTCATGCTCCCCATGTGTCTCCCCTTTACAGACATGCCCACTTTATGATAATCACATGCAGTTTTGGGCAAGTCACAGCTCCCCTAACAAATGAACAAATAAAGACAGAAAGAAAGAAATACACCTTTCACCCCTGTAGCTCTCTTTCTCACACTTTTCATCTGCCCGGCCACACTTATTTGTTAATAAAAGTGTAAATTGTTGTGAAATTAACTTAACACTTTTAAGCCAACAATATCAGGGACCAATTGTTTATTAATGTCATAATAAATACAGTTATTTATGAAAATAAAAATCTTAATTTTTGTCTTAAAACCATTGTGATGTCTGATGTGTGTTGCGGTTTACGGGGTTAGGGTTCTGGGGGGTTTAACCCGAGCCGGCCCTGCTTACTTGGATCAACTCAGATGGATTTAAAGGTGTTAGACATTTCCATTTCATGTTAGGTGTGAAGTTTGATTTAATTAGTACATTTATCCTCTCACAGCCCTTATTTGACATTATAAAAACCAAACACATAAAAGATGTGACAAATCAAACTGTATTTTTTTTTCCAAATTTTAAAATACAACAATGCTAAAACATGTGTTGATGGGCTTGTTCATTTAATTTCATGTTACTTTCAATTTATAGGTGACTCAAACTCTGACACCTACTGGGGGATAAAGGCTACTGAGGCTTGATAACATCACCACCAAACACCAGCCAATAGCAGATGAACAGTCCAGTATGTGCTTTTCTTCACACAGATTATATTACTGTCCAGCAGTCTCATGAAGACGGTCGTGCAGGTGTCCAGCAGTCTCATGAAGACGGTGGTGCAGGTGTCCATCAGGCGGTGCTGCGGCTCTCAGGTATCAGGTTGATCAGAGAGTTACTGGCCTGAGCCAGCTCTGTGATGGACACTCTGCCTCTCTGTCTCATGAACTGAGCCACTGAGTCCAGCTCTTCTGGAGTGATGGAGATAAACTTCCCTCGGTCATCAATCACTCCTGCAGAAAACATACAGCATGTCATAGAGGATACAATAATAATAAGAATAATTCCTTCAATTACAATAGGGTCTTTGCAGCACTCGGTGCTCTCGGTACATGTTGGTGAAGTCTCAGATATGTCAGAAAACCAAACGCCGTCGTGTCTGGGTTCAGAACATCACCCGGCGGCGAGCTGTATTCACATCCAGTGTCATTGTACTGACTGTATCTAGCAGCCACACGTCGCTACTGCAGTATGAACCCAAAATAAACAGATTGTGCTTTGATTTGATATCAATAAACAGATCAACATGATGCTGAAATAACTACATAATGATGCTGATTTGTAAAAAGTCTGAATTCATGCTTTGTCAGGTCTGTCTGCAAGATGAGAAGCAAACAACTGTTAAAATGCTTGTTTTCTGAATGGAGTTTGGACGGATCAGTGCCAGGCTATGCAGCTGCTCCATCAACACTCAACATGACGTCATCGAGGCATAAATATGACAGTGACGTAGTTGTTTCTACCAGAGACAGTCTGTGGTTTCTACACAGAGTTTGGTCCGGTCTCTGTACAGATATGATGTACTATCGTAGCTCTGAGTGACCACAGACACATACAAGATTTATTTCCTCCATTTCTGATTCATAACATCAGGACGACGGGAGGAGAATCTCAAAGCTGAGAGTGCTGATAGGACACATTTCTCTCTCACGTCGAAATATTTCAACTCCCGCGAATACGCAAATGATGCGAATTTCGTGCGACATCTATTCGCCTCTTTGCTTTGACTTTGTATGTAATCGTGCTGCGCAAAAGTTCGCTTCATGCTTGGTGTGAATTCGCCAATAGCAAGGCGATATATTGATTGATTGATGGCCCTAATTCATATACATTCACAGTGAACTTCAGGCTTCAGAGATGTGAGGAGTGGAGAAGAGAGCCACGAGTCGGACGCTCTGCCCACATGAATGTCACACCATGGAACTTTTTGTCATCTCCAGACACAGGAACATTTCTGCTAGCCATTTATTCAAAGAATAAGAGCTCATGTTTCCATGTTTCCTCTGAGCAGCTTCCTCCAGATCTGCTCACACTAACCTGTGAGGGAGCCTTCAGCTAGAAGGTCCTGCAGTCTGTCAATCGCATCCTGTGTCCTCATCCCAAAATGAGACGCCAAGTCCTCCAGGAGAACCACCTTCGAGCTCTGCGAGACAGAGGGGACACGGTAAAGGACACTATATTCAGATACTTCAGCACAGGTTGGAGTGTGAAGAGTCTCTCACCTCGATGTACTGGATGAATTCTTGCAGCAGGTTGCGTGACTGAGAGTAAAGAACACAAACACTTGTTGTAAATATATACTAGACAGAGGAAATGTTAAAATGAGCTCAGCAGAGATGTGACCTGGTCCTCAGTGAGCTGCTCCTCCTCTCCCTGGTCTTCTACGATGAAGGACGCTTTGAGTCTTAAGTACTCATCCTCCTCCCGTTTTTCTTGCTCCTCTTTAGCCCGGCGCTCCTCCTCCTCCTGAATAAACACCAGCACAGAGTCTCAGCATCTCCTCTTATGAACACACAGCTGATGAGAGAACTGAGTGTGTGACCTGTTTCTGCTCCAGCTGTCGTTCTCTCTCGTCCTCCTGACGTCTGTCCTGCTCTCGGAGCTCCTGCATCCTCTTCCTCTCCTCCCTCTCCTCCATCTCCGCCTGGAAATAATACAAATAAAAACACAATACTGGATGCTACTGCAAACTTAGCAGTTGTACTCACAGCCTAATGTGAACATAGCTTTAGGATCATATTTCATCTCTGAATCTTGTGTTCAGCCAGTAGGGCAAAGGCTCAGAAGCTGTGTCCCCATTCTACATTTACTACAGAGTAATTCTACTACACAGTATTTAAGATACTACAGCAATCTAGTAGAGGCTACTGTTATTAACATTTTAGATTTGTTCCCAGTGAGATATTAATGAGTTTATATAATGACTTTGCTGTTGTAAACATTACTGTTGCTGCTCTAGAAACAAGCCTAGTTATATATCAAATATATATATAGCTAATATGCACACTTCATTATTTGTTTATTTATCGCAAGTCATATCGGCATCGCAATCTTGAACAATGTTATCGCACATGGCAGATTTTCCTCATATCGTGCCGGCCTAGTATGGACCTCTCACCTCTCTCTGGGCTTTCTTGGCCTGTTTCTCCTCCAGCTTCTTCTGCTTCTTGGCTCCAACTTTTGCGGCCGGCTGGACGTCCTGCTGCTCTTCCTCTTCTTCTTCCTCCACCACACGCTCCTCCTCTGAAATCAACAGCACGCTTGTTACACGATCTTTTACATCACACATCACATGTATCACAAGACTTGCATCTACTAAAATTATTTGATGTACTTTTGAATGAAGAATGACGCCTGACAGCTGTCTAATATGAGCAGCTCAAACACAAGCTGAGCAGAAGCTACTTATGAAACATTAAAAACATAAATGTTAAAGTTCATGTGATGAAGCATTAACGGCTACATTATAAAGGTGAGCACAGTTAGAACTAACGGTGTTTACCTTGTTCCACAGCTTCTCTCTGTGGTCGTCTGTTAGCCATCACCGCAGCGAGGTTCCTCCTCCTGCGAGGCATCCCGGCTCCTCGCTCCTCTGCAGCTCGCTGAGGAGGCCCCGCTGCCCGGATCACATCCCTCTGCTGCTCCTCATCACCTGAGCATGGAGAGGGCACACAACATGCTATAGTACGGCCTATGCAATACACATAAAACTGCAAAGATTTCACATTTAAAAAAGGAAAAAAAGGTATCAGATCAGTATAGGCTGGGCATTTTGGGCAATTTCTTGTGAAAGAAATTGTTGCTGAAATAGGTTTCAGCTAAGGATTTCCTGATCAGGTCAGAGTCCTGACTAGATTTGTGCATTTTCCTTCCAAATGTAGCAGAAGAATACATTAAGTTTAGATATCATATGCATAAAAGCAGAACAGCTTTGATATTACTTTGAATATTTGGAGTCAAATCAAGCTCAATATAATTATTAATTATTAATTAATTAATTAATTATTAGAATGCACACAGAAGGATTCACAATTTTTTTTTTGTGATTTATATAAAATTACTCTCTCCACAAAAATATTTTTGAATACACACAAAACAGTTATCCTTGTATATCAATGTAAAAAAAAAATAAATAAATAAGGGTCACAAATATATTCCAGATGCACAGAAATATTTTAAATACATGTAATAGAAATCCACAAATATATGTATTTCATATTTATTTTTTAAAAAAAGTATTTTTTTTTATCCAAATCATATTCGGATGTTGTTACATTTATATGTATTTATTTATGTATATATTTATATTTAGATGAGGATATAAATACTACAGGTCCATTTGTCCCACTGCAGCCTCCGTAGTTTATGACGTATTCACAGCTGTGAGATGACGTTGCCTAAAAAGTAACTAACGTTACCGTGCACAATATTTCAGCGTGACTACATCAATATTTATTTTTACAAGGAGTTTCTATTTAAGACTGTACACAGGTACTACCCTGTTAAAGATAAGATTTCCAAATCCTTTGAAACTGTTAGCAATAGATGCACTTTCTGTAATTGTGAAGGAGAGACTGTTGAACATGTTTTTGTAGATTGTTTTCATGTTACTTCTTTTTGGTTTCATTTGCAGAGGAATCTCTCTAATCATTTCCAAAAGGATATCGTGCTGACAAGAATTGAGATATTACTCATTGTCACCAATAACATTTTTTTGGCAGATGAGATTTACTTAATTAATTTGATTATTATATTAGCAAAATATTATATACATAAAATGATTTGGCTTAAAAGAATACCCTCCTTTTTTTATTTTTAAAGATACTGATTTTAAAACATATTTGACCATGATTGAAAACTTAAAACTCAAAAATTCTAAATTGACCAAAACTATTAAATTGTTTAGACATTTCAAATGTATTCCAATTGTTTAGCAAAACCCCAAATGTTTTTTGTTTGTTTATTTGGTTTTGTTTTTATTCCTCTTTTTCCTTTCTTTACAGTTTATTTGTTGTACAATTTACAACTTATTTTTATATTATTTTTATACCGTAAGATATTTTTGCAGAACTGTAGTGAAACATCTGAACATGTGATTATATTGTATTGAACTTTTGAAATAAAAAATAAAATAAATTAAAAAAAATTGTTTAGACATTTCAAATTTATTCCAATTGTTTAGCAGACCCCAAATGTTTTTTGTTTGTTTATTTGGTTTTGTTTTTAATCCTCTTTTTCCTTTCTTTACAGTTTATTTGTTGTACAATTTATTTTTTTATTATTTTTATACTGTGAGATATGTTTGCAGAACTGTAATGAAACATCTGAACATGTGATTATATTGTATTGAACTTTTGAAATAAAAACTAAAAAGTAGCATTAGGATTAGCTAACCAACAGTGTGAAGGTATCTTAAAGCTCCTTTACCTTCCTGTGCTTTCCTCCGCACCGCCAACGCAAACAGAATCGACACAATGAGAACAGCAGCAGCCACCAGGTACAGAGCTACATCCATAGCTGTTATCAGAATATACCTTCACTAATATATGTGTTGTTTTCCTCGTTTATTTCAGTCTCCAACTGTGTAGACCGGAATCGGAAGCTTCCTGATTCTTCTTCTTTGTGTTTGTTTAGTTGCAAACCGGTGTAGAAGGTGCACACCGCCACCTGCTGCACTGGAGAGTGTTTAAATCATGACAGAAAATAATCTGCATGTTATTTTATTATCAATATTTTACTATTAGTAAGTACATTTTTTATATATAAATGCAGATACCTCAAAACTAAACTGCTAAGGAAATCTTTGTCGATTATGACTGACAAAAAAGCTGTTAAATTATTCTCTTTATTTGATATGTACAAATGAATTTGAGATGAGCCCTGTTTCTTTTATTTAATGTGATGTATATATATATTTCTTTTTTATTCATTTATTATTTTTTATTACTTGTTCCTTGACCAGTTTTACTTTATTTTTATTCACTTTGAAGGTTATTTTTGATATGTTGTTGCCCATACTCTTGGGGGAATTTGGGAATAGTTTATTTTCACCATTTAATTCAGAAGTGAGCCCAATGTGAGTAAGAGTCATAGGAGTGACTATTCTGATCATAGGTTTCACTTTCTCCACAGTTATCTCCTCAACTAGTTGACAACTATTATTAATTACTTACTAATTATATCCAACAACCAAAACCTTTTGAGAAGGAGGTCCCTGTGACCCCCATTTATGCATTATATGTATTAATTTAGGGGACCTTGAGAACTTCTGTTTTAGAGCTGTCTGAGAAACTGCTTTCAATGCAAATGGATGCAAAATATACAGTATACCTTGAAGAGAGCATTTTGGTTCTACGTGAGCATGATTTATTATTAAAAATGTGTTTAAATAAAAACCAAAAATAACGCCACCTCTGCAGATCTACGACCTACTTCAGCAAGCGAAACAGTTTGTCCTGTTTTGCAGGTAACATGCGGTGCAGTTTGACACTCACTAGGTGGCAGACACACTGCCTCTGCAGGCACACTAACTGCTGACACGCTAATATGGATGTGTGAACGGCCCATAACAACACATCCTCTATCTCTCTCTCTCTCTCTCTCTGCACACACTAACACCTCATCCATCAAGTCAGAGAGAAGGTCACATTGGCAGTGCTGTACTCTCTGTAATGAATCACACCAGAAAGCATCATGCACTACTCCATAGTGAAGATACAAAATGTAAATAGCCTACTGAAACTACTATAATAATGCAAATACTACAAAAATACAACCATAAAAACAAAAAGCCACGTTACACCAAACCCAGGAGCTAACTTAGAGATATGTTGTTGGTGAAAGTTCATTCTTGACTTTGGAAATTGTAGTTTAACATTATAATCTTCAGCAAATTGAAGGTGACTCATTGATGTTGGCATGACAACTGACCAATTTGGGTTGAAAGTTCCAGAAAACGCTTAGAAGTGGACCTCAAGTTAAAGCGAAGAGTATAGAAGCAAAGAGACGAATCTCCGGTGTTTTTTTAGTTTTTTTTTACAACAGCCGCTGCCGCCATTTTGGACTGAAAACACTTATTATATTCATAATATTTTATTGTTCAACACAGGAAATTTTGGTAGAATATGACAAATAGAATAGAAATAATATTGTTTACTTTTGTAAACGGCACTTTGTAGGCGGACGTTTTACTGGCGTCCGGTAGTCACTTTCAGTCCAAAATGGCGAAGCGTAGCTCTGCTGCTGGGCGCTGAAGTTGCAATGGAACGAACAATTGATTTTCACTTCTTATCAATATACATTCTTTGGTTAAAGGTCCAATTTTACACGTGAGGATCAGTTTACTTGTCACGAGGAGTCAGCCTGTCTGTGGAGGATCTGGAGGAGCTTTGTCAGGTCTGAGAAAATAACTCAGACAATGTCACGGTGACGTCATCAGGCTTATCCCAGCTCAGCTTGAGACTTACAATGTATAACACAAAACATGTGGAGATGTGGAGTTTGAAAGACATGAGCATCTATCAACAAAGTGGTGTTATTGAGAAGTGTAGTGGTTTCAGAGCTTCACCCATACTTGGGAGTAAAAGTCAGGATGTCTTTATCCCTGCTTTGTCTTTTTTCATCTGTATCTGCAACACTGAATCACTAGACCCCGTTAATGACACAAAAACATGACTCACTAGTGTCTTTAACCCTCTAAGACATGTTGGCTTGTCTGGAAGGAGGCTAAATAACGCTCCAGAGTTGGGCTAAATTTTGGCGAGGAAAAACTGGCATGGCCATTTTCAAAGGGGTCCCTTGACCTCTGACCTCAAGATGTGTGACTGAAAATGGGTTCTATGGGTACCCACCAGTCTCCCCTTTACAGATATGCCAACTTTATGATAATCACATGCAGTTTGGGGCAAAAACCATGCCGTTTTTATTCTTTTATTTAGTAGCCATTTCATTGTAGTGAGACCATTTTTTGAAACTTGACCTCACTGTATAAAATGACCTGTGGTGACCTCTAGGATAATCACAGCCTCATGAATTGTTAAAGCCACAAACTAGAGACATAGAGCTTTCAGAGGAGGGATGGCTTTCCTAGCTAGATTGAAAGAAAGGGGGTTTCTGAGCAGTTTACACAACAGAAGTGCTCGCCATCCAATTGCCGAAAAATGCAAATTCTTGCAGAAATCTCCAAATGTCAAAAGGTTTTGATCCCAAATCACAGCATGTCTTTTTCTATGGTGTTCCTCAAGGTCTTGGTGTCTTAATGTGGTATTTTAGAGGGATTATTGATCATTTTGATCAATTCTCCAGTCGTAAAAAATGGTTAAATTTAGCACCAAATCTGTGTAACAAATGGTATCAACCGAAAAAGTTGCTGCAACAACTTATGAGACATAATAGAGCATGGAGATGGACATCATATACTTCTATCATAATGTTCTAAGACCTTATACACATTTACACACAGTGCTGAGCTGCATCTCAGATTCATCTTCAGGTTCCCAGCTTTCAGATGATGTACACCACTTCTATGTGACATCTACTGTTGACCTGCTATCTCCCCCTAAAGACCCCCTGTAACCCCCTAAAGAAGACTAGAATGGATCTATTGTGGGTCTCAGAGGGCACAGTTTTGTAAGAATGGTGTGAACTTTGAATGAGAAGAGACAAATAGTGCTGCCTTGTTTGATAAGAATGGTCCTTCAGTGTGACTGAATAAGTGGTGCATGAGTTCATCGGGTTGCATCATGTATGAATGTGGGCTAGCGAGCAGTGAACTCATTCTCCGCTCGTGCTGCAGGAGCTGAAAGAATGCCCCCGTCAGCAGTTTTTAGAGAACAGCAACATAAGAACAGGAGAGAAGAGAGCAAATGAAAGTGAGGACGAGCTAATCATTTAATCCCCCCTCTCCCACAGAAGGATGTGAGGCTCCGCTGGGTGTGACGGTACTTTTCCGTCACCGGTGACATCTGGAGGACACAGCCTCCTTCTGGAGCACCCACTGCAACCTGATTCGCTCTCTTTCTGTGTGTGTGTGTGGAAAGGTTTTGTTGCTACTAATAACACTTTTCATGCTGGTAAAAAGACCAGTGACTCCAGTGATTACAATGACTTATGACAGACTTGGTGCCAAAGCAGACATGTGTCGCTATGATGAGAAACTGGAGATATATGAGAAAGATAAATCTGTCTGTCCCAGCAGCAGACCTCTGCTCCGTATTGTGTTTTACTGTAAACTGCATGATTGTATTTGGCCAGTGAACTGATTCTCATTATAATCTACCTGTCAGAAGATATTTATGCAATGCAAAGAATGTATGCAGCGCTGAGACGGTCTAAAGTTGAAGGTGAGCATTCGAAGGACACTACACTTGCCGCAGTCCTTATTTCCTGGTTCGTCGCTCAGGTGATCTACGGGGGGGCGGCGGAGATTACTGCAGCTCCTCTAGTGGGACCTTGCAGAGTAAAACTGCAATTTACAGCAGAGAAGTAGCTGTGGGAACATGACTGATATCCCCTGTTTCTATATCAAACCTCCAGAGGTCAGTGTGGCCTCAGTCCCACGTGAAAGGAGGCAGAGCCAGGATGAGTTCAGCCAGTCAGCAGACTGTGCAGGTGTAGTGTGGATGCAGTCTGCAGATCTAAAGAGGAAGTAGTAGTAAGGAGGGGGCTGGACCTAGAGGCAGGAAGAGGAAGACAGGAAGAGCTGCAATGTTCTGCAGGGACAAGGTGACTCCTCTGCAAGACAGGTTTGTCCTCGAGTGTCCACGTGCACCTGCAGAGTCAGAGGGAATGTTTGCATCACACATCACACAGTTTTTAACATGAACAGCTCACCAGATCTTTCTTTTTATTTCTAGCAACACAAAATGAAACACAAAGTAAGTGCATTAGTAATAGTTTGTTATGTACTTTAGCTTTCAAACCTCATGATGCGATTGGCTGTCTATTAGGCATTGATTAACTCAAGATTACAACGTTACAAGGTGCGTCAGTAAACACCAAAATCATAGCCTGTTCATCATCAGAGTCACAGTCCTAAAGTGTGCACCTCTACATGCTTTATCCTCTCACAGGGAAGTAGAGAATACATCTGTATGTGTGTGCTTGGACTTGGTGGAGAAGGGATTTTAAAGGTTTAACAGTCTGCCAACTACATTATTTTCTTTCTGTGTGTTGTGTGAGTTCAGACTGGGGGTAAAGGGCTCACAGTATTGAAACAGTAGTAATATTTTCCTTGCTACAACTCGTTAAAGATAAGCATAGTTGATAGTAAAGCCTCTCTGTGCCTTCCTTTACGTTTGCCACATAGCATGTCTGAAGTCCGTTTGTCAGTCACAACCCAAGGCCACACCATAATGCCCCAGAGGTCAATAATTGACAGAGGGTCATTATGGAAAGTTTAAATGTCCTCTCTCAAAGGAACTGGTTAATGTGTAAGAGTTGTGAAAAGAATCTGTGGTTTCATTTAACTTGTTCAACCCGACTCCCCTCCTACTGGAACCTCACAGTTCATGAGTGCAGTGAACAAAAAGAAAACAAGCAAGGACAATACTAAATGAAAAGTCCTTCTATCTATCCTGCTGTCCTAAACAACCCACTCACTCGAGCATGTGGATTAATCCACCGTTGAAAATAGTCCCAAACAAATGCATGATTTTCTCCTGTTTGAGTATTGAATAAAAACTATAGTATTGGTGGCCGAATGGGTACAATGGTTCGTATGATATCTTACAAAGAAGTTATTTCATTTGTTTTCCTACTAATGTCCAGCAATACATTCATACAGTCTTTCCAAAATAAACTTTCATCTTCACAGAAAACAACTTCCTTAGGCTTAGGCAACAAAACTACTTAGTTATGTTCAGGAAAAGATCGTGGTTTGGTTTAAAATAACTCCGTAAGTGGCGTTGCTTAAGTACGTAAGTTACATGACAAATAAATAAACATTGAATTCTGGTTTCACACGGGACACGAACGCCAGTCTCCTGAGCGAAAGTCTACCCATCCACCCCGACCTCCTCCCTACGCGGCGCTCGTCTGCTCCTTATATTCCCCCGTCATCTAGCATATATACTAAACATGATATGACAGATTAATAGAGAATGAATCCATTTTCCACTCTTGGAGATTAACAGGAATATTATAAACCTGATCCTGACCTCTTTACTGATTCGCCTGCATTTGTGTCGCTCTGTTGCTGATACACTCGGGCAGGTGAATGTTTTTCTTTGTAGGACTGTTACCCAATCCCCCGAAGGCAGGATATGATGTCACGACAGAGTGAAGGTGGGAAATTGATAGGGCTGCTGACATTTCATCAGCTCCTCTACTGTCATTAATATGCAAACTTGGAGATAAAATGGGATATGGAAGAATAAGTAACAGTTGGAGGTAAAGTGGAATCTGGAAGTGAGTTTGCCTTTATGATAAACACTCAGAACAACCTACCCGGAGCGATGTTTTTATAGCTAGAAGTCATCTGCCAATGGTTTCTGTTTGTGCCAGTACAGTCTAAAGCAGAAGGTGCATATGATATGACCAGCTGCTGGTGTCCACTGTGTAATGAACACCCCATCTATTAAACTTTCATTGTTTTTCTCCCTCTTGTCTGAGCTGCATGCTCTAAACCTGTTGGATGCAGATTACACATCCTGAGTGACTGGCCACTCTCCTGACGCTGTGGTGAAATATATGCTCTTGCGAAACAGTGCGCTGGTTACAAATTAATCCACATCTCACTCATATTTGGCGGCTGCTTACCCCAGTACAAAGTTTAGCACTCATTCCTTCCAATAATTCATGTGATGGTTAATATTTGAGCCAGATAGATAACCTGAACTACAGAATTAGACTCCGGCTGTCTGAACTGGGAGCAATTTAGCACTACACAGTCACACTATGGAGGTTATGAAACCTGTGTTATCGAGGTAAAGACCGAGTGTTTTGAAGAGGAAACACTTCAGCACTTTGGAAAATCTGCTTGTTTGCAGTCTTACCCAAAGTCAGATGATTGTGGTTTCAGCAGCAGTTTTTTGACTAAAAACAGCTGGATTCAGTGACTGCATGCAGCATATCAGAAATCTAGTCCTCATAGTGTTGCAGGTTGTGAAAAGGTGGTATTGCTAACATTGTTTTAATAAATTGCCATGGATACCATATTGTAGCGTTTGTACAACACAGTCTCACAGTAATCTATTTGATTTGTGTACATAGACATGAACTTCCCTTTTTTTCGTGACACTCAGCACGACTTTCAACAACACTCAATTTCTGCTCCAGTCTTTTCAGAATAAAAGTACTTACAGGAAGTATAGAGAGCAGCGAATACCGCGTAGGGAGTAGGTCGGAGTAGGTCAAAAAACACAGGACTTTCGCCCAGGAGAACGGTGTTCATGTCCCGTGTGAAACCACAAGTCAGAGTTGATTTATTTGTCACGTAACTTCTGTACTTAAGTTACAGCACATCCAGTGTTATTTTAACCCAAACCACGATCTTTTCCTAAAGCTAAGTAAGTAGTTTTATTTTGAAAAGACTCGAGCGAAAATTGACACGTGCGTCACGTGTCGCTGGACATTCGTAGGAAAACGCACTAAAAAATACGTTGTTGAAAGTCGTGCTTATGTAGACAAATCAAATAGATTAAATTTTGTGACTATTTCATGAGCTGCTGTGAGATTGTGTTGCATATGTATGTTATATGTTTTATTTCTTGGGTTTTACACATTTCTCTCGTCCATAAAAAAGATATGTCTTTTATTTCACTTTAATTGAGACTATGCAGGTTATTGAAAGTGCACTTCTGTTTAGGAAAGCTCATAATAAAACAAAACAGGTTTTCTGTTGTTACTGCCTAAAGGAACTTACTTCTTACTGGGTGGGACCATGTGAAGGTTATGGAGTTCTAACCTTGACTTCATGACATTGCTTGGAGTGTTTCCTCTCCGTCTCATACAGGTAAAGTGTGTCTGTAGCAGACCTGCGGTGCCGTGGAGGAGCAGTGACCTCATATTAACACCTGTTGAAAGGTAGAACAGAGAGTTTTGTTGAACATGAGAGACAAAGGATTCACTGTGATTCTAAGTGAAGCCATGATGTCCTTGAAGCACAAGCTGAAAGTAACACACCCTGTTACAGCCGAAGTGACCTGCAGTCATATAAAACCCACAACCATTAACAGGCTCTCGGGTGGATTGATAAGGAAATATTACGCTGTAAACCAGAATCCTGAATCCTGCTCGCTCACAGTGCTCCAGCACTAATTTACATACACTATTGTTTATTACAATGAAAAACAGTTTTTCATTATAAGGCAGCACAACTAAAGTTGTCATGCCTGAAATAGCATCAAATGCCACTTCATGAAATCAGACAGTGATGATGACGCGTATCAGAGCTTTTATCTGTTTAACCAACAGAAGAGTTGGTGATGAATCAGAGTAGCAGAGTGGACGTCATCGGTCATCGTTACGGATCACAAGTCATCTGCACATAGTGTCAACAAAGTCTGTTTTTAGAGGAGGACAATCTCCCTCTGGCCTGCCCTTCACCTGTCGACTCTCACCTGTCCCCTGCTGAAGATGGCGGCTCGGTCATCAGTTAAAGGGGCAGTCCAGGGACTTATTTAGTGTTTCACTTCCATAGTTCTGTCTCTTGTGAGTCAGCAGAGATAAACCTTTGGTGTCTAGTAGGGCGGATGTGGCTCAGAGGTAGATGTCGGTGGTTCGATCCCCACATGTCGAAGTGTCCTTTAGCAAGATACTTAACCCCAAAGGCTGCGCCATCGGTGTGTGAATGAGTATTTAGATTAGATCCTGATGCTTAGGTATGAATGTGAGTGGTCGGAAGACTAGAAAATTGCTGTTTAAGTGCAAGTTCATTAGTATAGGTCAAGCTCTATAAACACTGGTTCCTATATTTCCCATAATGCAACTGGATAGCGTCTTTAATTAGACCCTCACTGCTAGCTTTCCGGCACCGACTTAACCGTCTTTCAGAGGCTGTAGCGGGCTCAGTTGCTCATGGATACCAACCATGTCATGCTAGCATGTCGGAAAGGAGGCTAAATAAAGCTCCATGGTGATTTTCAAAGGGGTCCCTTGACCTTTGACCTCCAGATCGCTGAAGGAAAATGTGCTTGATGCAGTGGTGTAGTGGTTTACAGTATATCCACCAATCAGCCAAAAAGCCATTGGAATATATAGGAGAGCGTACCCACTTCCTCCTCGGTAACCTACTACTCATCTACCTAGTAGAACATCCACCTCATCAACGACCACTACACCACTGGTTCTCTGGGTACCCACGAGTCTCCCCTTTACAGACATGCACTCTTTATGATAATCACATGCAGTTTGGGGCAAAAAAACATTCAGTTTTTTTCATGCCGTATAAATATGTTATTGTCTCCTATTCTAAAATGATGTGTTTGGATATTTCTGCATACTGGGGTCCCTAAGCAATCTTGAATTACATAGATTGGGTATCACTGTAAAGCTGAGACTCTTGTGGATCCAATGAGCCCAACTGTATTCATGTGTGATGATGTTAGTCCCCATAGGAGACACTTCATTGACCTCACTTTATAAAATGACCTGTGGTGACCTCTAGGATAATCACAGCCTCATGATACTTTACAGCCACAAACTAGAGACCTAGAGCATTCAGAGGATGGATGGATCAAACAAGAGACCTAGAGCATTCAGAGGATGGATGGATCAAACTAGAGACCTAGAGCATTCAGAGGATTGATGGATCAAACTAGAGACCTAGAGCATTCAGAGGATGGATGGATCAAACTAGAGACCTAGAGCATTCAGAGGATGGATGGATCAAACTAGAGACCTAGAGCATTCAGAGGATGGATGGATCAAACTAGAGACCTAGAGCATTCAGAGGATGGATGGATCAAACTAGAGACCTAGAGCATTCAGAGGATGGATGGATCAAACTAGGGACCTAGAGCATTCAGAGGATGGATGGATCAAACTAGAGACCTAGAGCATTCAGAGGATGGATGGATCAAACTAGAGACCTAGAGCATTCAGAGGATGGATGGATCAAACTAGAGACCTAGAGCATTCAGAGGATGGATGGATCAAACTAGAGACCTAGAGCATTCAGAGGATGGATGGATCAAACTAGAAACCTAGAGCATTCAGAGGATGGATGGCTTTCCTAGCTAGATTAACAATAAGGGGGTTTCTGAGCAGTTTACCCAACAGAAGTGCTCGCCATCCAATCACTGAAAAATGCAATTCTTGCAGAAATCTCCAAATGTCAAAAGTTTTTGATCCCAAATCACAGCACGGCTTTTTCTCTGGTGTTCCTCAAGGTCTTGGTGTCAACTGGTGGTGTGTGACATGTACAGTACTAACACAACCAATGTGTTCACAGGCCTCGGGGCCAAGCTCACATCAAGCTGGTCTGTCAGTTATTCGTGTGTGCAGAGAAGGAAGAGAAATGTCTCCAGCAATCTCTGACTAATCTGCTGTGACTGAATGTTTGTGGTGAGGCTTTGAAACTCCATCACACTGCAGTAAAGCTTCAGCTTTTTATCTTCGGTGAGGCCGTGCGGTCCTTGCTGCACGTCATTTAACCAGACCGCAGAGAGGCGGGCAATAGGATTGTGTTCTAAGCGTCTCATAATGTAATCTTTCGAAAACATGGAGTCAGGCTGGAGAATTCCTGTGTGACAGAAAATGTTACAGCGAAGAAAAGTCAAAGAAGCAGAAGTTTTTTAACAGTTATTTTAGTTCAATATCAGCAGGAAATGAATACAAGCATGACAAAAAATACTAACCCAATTAGAGTATACTGTATGCATTTAGTCAGGGGCCTTGTGTTATTATTGGCAAAGTAAATTGTAAATTGTTTTGAGATATTGGGAAAGGGTGTTGCAATTTTTGTTTCAGTCAAGGGGAGCATCCAAAGAAACAATGGTGGGAAGGTTATTACAGGCAGTTCAGCCCTCTTCCCCACTCTAGTAAGTTTCATACAGTCCCTGACTTATAGCATTTAAATCCAAATCCGAACACTGTCTTACATCTTTACCTGCTGTTTTTTTTTGGAGTTGAGACTCGTGTGCGATCCCAACCAACTTTACTGTCTTGGTACCAACCAGGTCATGTTAGCTTGTCGGGAAGGAGGCTAAATAATGCTTCAAAATTAGACAAAATTTTGGGAGGAAAAACTGGCATGGCCATTTTCAAAGGGGTCCCTTGACCTCTGACCTCAAGATATGTGGATGAAAATGGGTTCTATGGGTATCCACGAGTCTCCCCTTTACAGACATGCCCACTTTATGATAATCACATGCAGTTTTTTTCCTGCAGAATAAATGTGTTATTTTCGCCTATTCTAAAATTAATATTTCTGGTTTCTGAGCAGTTTCCAGTAAACAAAAAAGTGGGCCAATTTAGTCCCAAGAAGTATTCAAGTAGTACACTTACAAGTATACTACTAGTACATCAATATTAGTATACTTATTACATAAAGTATACTTGGGATTATACTTGAACGATACTTATGTTTACTTCATAAAATGAACATGAAGTATACTTCTTTTTTGTAAGGGCATTTTTTTTAAAAAAGGTCACGGTGGGAATTTTTCTGAAATTCTTTTGCACTACCTCGCAATGACTTTTGCATTGCGTGGTTGTGCTGGCTGAGCGTTGTACTGAAGCTATACTGAATTCCTGTGGTGTACTTACTGTTATATCTGTTAAAACCATATCCACAGCTTCGTCCAGCACAGCCAGGCAGAGCAGCTGCGCTCACAGCCAGTGACTGTACGCTGTCGCAGCTATGATGGAGACTAAATGCATCATGTAAAGAGTCACATTATCTCTCCTTTCTGTAGTATCTGCAGAGTGTTTCCCTACATTGGTAGTGTATTATAACTGGACTGAACGCTAAAATATTGCAAGGGAACACAAAAGTTATTTTGAGGGAACGCAAAACGTAGTAGGTCAGAAAGAAAAAAAATCCCACTGTGACCCTTCACCTGCTCTGTACTAAAGTGATAATGTTTCATTTCCTTCTGTTAGTGTGGTAAACAGGGACTCTTAAACCTGCAGTAGTACTTCTGCTCCTCTTCATGGCTGTTTTCAGGCTTTAGAAAATCAAGACCGTGACGGGAGACTTTGACCAATCACAGGTCATTTCGGAGAGAGAGAGCGTTCCTATTGGCTGAGCTCCAGCTGGTGGGCGGTGCTTGGTATATCCTCGACTGATCTCGACATGGCTGCCAGGTCACAAACTTTCTCATTTTACAGCTAAACAGTAACTACAAGATGATTCTGAGAACATCTGAGGAGAGAGTAGGCATTACAGTAACAGAATATTGATTCATATCTGATCAGCGCTGCCTAGTTTGACTGTTTGATCGGAGTTCGCGAGTGATTGACAGCTGCTCAGAGACGGCAGGCTCCAGCTTCTTATATTGTCCCAACAAAAGACCAAAACCCCCCATGTGTTAGTCCGTCTCTCAATACTGACCCCCATGTCTATGGCTCTCAGCTCCAAGCACACTGGCTCCTACTGAAGACATATATTTTAAAAATAAATAACATCCAAATGTCATGTATCCCACTCTTTCCAGTTTATGTTAGCTGAAAACAAACCGCAGCCAGCGAATCCACTTCCATCCCTCAGCTCTACGCTTCTGCTGAAATATCATGCACCAGTATCCTGCAACAAAATGTTCTGTGGCATTCCTGTCAGTGTTTCACCTATAAACAACTGCACTGTGCACTCTGTCATCAGAGAGCACAGTATGGTCAAGGTCAGGAGCTTTGTCTGTGGAGACCGGCGGAAATGACGTCTGAAAACCTGAAATATGATCCTGTTGTATTCTGTCTATATTCTAAACCATGGCTATGTACTACTGTATTTATTAGTCAAATTAAAATATAAATTATAAAGATGTAACATGGATGGAGGTCGGAGGTCGGGGTTGATGGATGGGTCAAAACACAGGACTTTCGCCCAGTGACCTCTGTTTGTGTCTTGTGTGAAACCACAAGTTAAAGTTGATTTATTTGTCACGTAACTTCCGTACTTAAGTTACAGCACTTCTGGACTTATTTCAACCCAAACCGGGATCTTTTCCTAAATCTAACTAAGTAGTTTGTTGCCTAAACCCAACCAAGTCGATCTCTTCCTAAACTAAGTAGTTTTATTTTGAAAAGACTGGGGCGGAAATTGACACGTGCGTCACGTGTTGCTGGATATTCATAGGTAAACGCATGAAAAATACGTTGTAGAAAGTCGTGCTGAGCGTCACGAAAAAATGTTTAATTCATGTCTATGTACACGAATCAAATAGATTATAGATTTCTGTGTTGGTTGATAACCTCTTCCGGTTAAGAGGTGTTACAAAATTGCATACAAGTATAATGTAACCATCCTTTAAGATGCAGGATCTGTGTTGTTAAAGGATGAGTTCAACATTTTGGGAAATAAACTTAGCTTTGATGCATGTGGCCTAGCTTAGCATAAAGACTGTAAACTAGCCTGGCTCTGTTCAAAGTTCAAAAATTATCTTACCAACACCTCTAACCCCACAAAACACACAGAATCCCTGAACACAATGTAAACCCAGAGAGCCAACTGAAGGTGTTGACCCTCTGCAGACACACAACCAACTGAGCAGGGTGCAGCCAACCTGCTGATATAACCTCCCAGCAGGCTGATTATCAACAGCTGAGGGTGATCACCAGGTGATGAGCAAGGAGAGAGAGAAACCTGCACCCCAGATCTGTCATGATCCCTCTGACCACAACAGTTATGTTTCGAGTTATGTTTACAGCGGTCTCCTGGGCGAAAGTCCTGAGTTTTTTGACCGAATCTTCCGACCTCCTCCCCATGCGGCGTTCGTCGCTCTTTATACTTCCTGGTTCACAGTTGCGTGGATTACATACGAATTCAGTCTGTGCTGACCGTCACGAAAAAATTTGAAATTCGTGTCTATGTACACGAATCAATTCACTAAATTTCGTGGCTATTTGACGAACTGCTGTGCGACTGGGCTGTAATCAGGGTCAGCTCTTTCGTTTGTCTGAAACTGAGAGGAAGCCAACAGGAAATAGACTGTTATCATCCACAGCTCTTGGATTAATGAGTAATTAACCTCTTTGACCCTGCCCGGCACCGCAGTGGGTCAGTTTTTAGAACCTCGTGTCAAGTGGACAAGCCGTGTTCAAACCCATTCTAGTGGAGGCTGAAAATGTAGGTAATAAATGCACAAAATGATGCACAAGATATGTAGGATATTTCAGTTTAAGCACTGGAACAAGCAAACGCAGAATATATGTTATCATACAGTGTTGAAAAATTATAGTTATGACTGCAAAAGAATCACTTAGGTGAGATTCAGAATTGGAAACCAGCAACATAATGTAATAATCCACAGCACTTGAATTAATTAGGAATTATTTAATTAATTTCGTGCATGTGCCATCATGAGGCATTATGGGTTGGATCTGCTTACTTTCAACTCAAGGGAATGTGGAATTTACCTCATAACAATGTCTTTGCTTGTTTAGTTAATTTACTACAGATCATATAAGCAATATATCATCACTAGCCATTTTCTAAAGCCCATCGTAGTGTCTTATTTTTTGTTTAATATTTTTGATTCCAGGCAGCCGTTGGGTTCCTTTCTCATATAGTGCAAAAATCAACGCAACTTTATGTCTACTTTTGTTGTTGCATTACTTTTCCAGACATGCAGACACATGGTTTTCATTTCAGTGAAATGATTGCATGTCTATTTACAATTTCAGAAAATTACAAAAGCTGCCGGATGCAGCTCCTCATTTTTGATGTGAGAAAGCTGTCGGGGGTTGGGTGTTTCAGACAAGCAAATACATAACCCTTTAAAACTCTTCTGAGTAGGATTGTTATATGAGTATAGTGTCTTTTAAATTATTCGGATGATGGAAGTTTGGGTAAGGGTTTACTGATGCTGTGGATGGATTTACATGGTGACAAAGCGTCAGTATTGGACGCCCTGGGAATGAGAACAGGCTGGTTTCACTAGAATGAAGAAAAACGACACTGGAATCCAGATGGTTTTGAAGATACTGTGTGTTGGAAACATGCTGAAATCTTGTTCACTTGGCTGATTTTTTCTCGTTTTGTATTATATTGTAGGAAGCAACAGGCATCTAACTAACTGTGCATGACTTTTGTCATGTCACTGTACTTGGCTTATACTGAAAGGTATACAGAGAATTTGGCTAAGTACCATAAGTTCACTTAACGAAAACTTACACGTATACTTGCATTAAAAAACTATGAAACTAGTAGTTTACTGAGAGTATACTTTAAAGTTTACCTTCATAAACTAAAAAGTGGGCACCAAGTATATAACTAGTAAACTAACAGTACACTTACAAGTTCACTTGTAGTATAATTCATATTATAGTTGCAAAAAGTATACTTTTATAAACTAAAAAGTGGGCCAATTTAGTCCCAAGAAGTATTGAAGTAGTACACTTACAAGTATACTACTAGTACATTGATATTAGTATACTTATTACATGAAGTATACTTGGGAATATATTTGAATTATACTTAAGTTTACTTCATAAAATAAACCTAAAGTATACTTCTTTTTGTAGTAGCTTTGGAAACAGTTTATCTCTGATGTGAAAAAAGATTCAACATCTGTTTAAAACTAAATTTAAAGACAGCAAACAAACACATTTCCCAGAATATCTTTTGGTTGTAACCACATGAATTGTACTAAATGGGCAAAGACATGCAACAACACCGGTATGTTCATTTGAGACTGGTTTTGGGAGTTCTCCTCAGACAGGATGGGTATGAGGGAACAGCTACGACCCAGTTCCATGAGTCTGACACGCCCACATCCATCATGATTACCAATAAAAGCCAGAGTGAGAGTTCGATATAGAAACTTGGCTTTGTGTAAACGGTATAGCTTGTGACCTATGAAGACTCACTTTCACCTTAAGTCCAGCCTGCCCCGCACACCCTTACACAGCACACATGTTTATTGTGTAAATAAGCTGATAAAAGGCAGCAGTTGTCTAGGCGCGGTCGCTGTCAGACACCAGGCTGTATCATTAGAAAGATGGCAGGCTTTATCTCACCGGCTGGGTCTCTGTGATGATTCCAGCCTGATGGTTACCTTCACACGAACTCCATCATGTAAACACAGGAAATGAGCATTGTAGTCGTGCAAATTATGACCAATTTTGGATCAGGACAAGTATACAGTAGTAGCATGGTTCTCAGCAATTATTAGAGCTTGATTAGATAGGTGGGATTCAGTGCTATGACTATGACTGATAGAAAGTTTAAACATATATACAGTATATTATTATAAAAAAAATATGTTTTCTCATGAAAAGACCACAACCAACTATGTGTTAGTCCATCTCTCAGTATATTCGGACTTCCCCAACCCTGTCCTTGGCTCTCAGCCACAAGCTGGGTCCTCCTGAAGCAACATATCCTCATACAGCGGTTCGTATGATATCTTCTTGATGATGATATCTACCGTCCTCTTTTATTGTTTCAACACGTTTCAGCTTCCGCTCGTTACATGCATACAGTCTTTTCAAAATAAACTTCCGTCTTCACAGGAAACAACTTGGTTAGGATTAGGCAACAAAACTACATTGTTAGGTTTAGGAAAAGATCAACTTGGATAGGTTTAGGCAAATATTGTGGTTTGGCTTGACCTCTTCCACTCCCCCCTATTTTTCATAGACCCAATTTTGTCTTTTTTCAGGGGTACATGGGGTCTTTAGGGGGAGATAGCAGAGCACCTCTGTTCTGGAAACTGCTCAGAAACCCCCTTATTGTCAGTATATCTAGGAAAACCATCCATCCTCTGAATGCCCTCGGTCTCTAGTTTGTGGTTGCACATTTCAAAAAATGGTCTCACTACATAAAATGACTCCTATGGGGACTAACATCATCACACATGAACACAGTTGGGCTCATTGGATCCACAAGAGTCTCAGCTTTACAGTGATATACAATTTATGTAATTCCAAGACTGTTTAGGGACCCCAGTATGCAGGAATATTCAAACTAACCATTTAAAATAGACGAAAATAACACATTTGTACTGCATTCAAAAAACTGCATGTGATTATCATAAAGTGGGCATGTCTGTAAAGGGGAGACTCGTGGGTACCCATAGAACCCATTTACATTCACATATCTGGAGGTCAGAGATACTTAAACCCAAACTGCTCCTGAAGGCTGAGCCATCGGTGTGTGAATGAGTATTTAGATCAGATCCTGATGGGCGTGTTGGCACACTGTACAGCAGCCTCTGCCATCAGTGTATGAATGTGGTGTAAAGTGCTTTGAGTGGTTGGAGGACTAGAAAGGCACTATGTAAATGCAATTAATTTACCATTTAACTCTAAAACTGAGCTATAGCCTCCGAAAAAGGTGAACCAGTTGGAGCTCTGACTGATACCAGTATAAAGTGCATTACAGTAGTTAAAGTTTGAAAAAATAAATGCATGTATATCAGTTGGAGACCAGAATGACCTGATTTTGGAGATTTTCTTGAGAAGCATGACTGGATAACATGATTTCTAGCAGCCTGCTTAATAATTTTAGAAAGGGAACCAGGCTTAATGAATTATCTGGGTGAGAGGAAGCATGGATGTTGAAAAGGAACATGTCAGCCAGTGAAACAGTGTGGCTCATTGATGTGTTCTTTAATAGTTTCTGGACAACAATGGAGCTCTATTGGCACAGAGAAATAAGATAGATCAGGCTTTGATACTCACACAATAGGCCTACTTGTTTTGTAGGACACATTCATTGTTGGTTTGAATCTCAAGGCCAAATTGTATAGCTGTTTCCAATGGCCTCTCTCAAAGTAAAAGCCTTCCGTCGTAGAGAGGGACTAGATGCGATAACAGTTCAGTCAGCACACATTTAGTCGTCACGTAACTTACTTAAGTTACAGCACTTCTGCCGTTATTTTAACCTAAACCGCGATCTATTCCTAAACCTAACTAAGTAGTTTTATGTTGAAAAGACTTTATTGGAAATTGACACGTGCATCACATGTTGCTGGACATTCGTAGGAAAACGCACGGAAAATACATTGTTTACAATCGTTTAGAAAGAGACGGTTTTGTTTTTATAAGATCAGTTTGAGTATTACTGAAGAGCCGTCGTTTGAGTTAAAGGATGGTTATGCTTCATAAAAAAAGGGTTCATGTTTGGTTAGAACTGGGGGTAACAGTAGTGGAAAGATGGGACTTGATTATGAGCAGGTCAGGTGAGTCTTTACTTACATAGAGCTGGACAACAATAGTGATTTTACTCATCTTGTGCTTGAGGAGATATTTAGAGGTCAAAACCCCTATGTGCGTAATCCCAACCCATCACACACACATATTTACATTCAAACAAATGTACACAGCTCAAGAGACTCAGATGGCAGCACATTGCAGAGCGATTTTTCACACATGCACGCATGAACACACACATTACACACAGCTCGCATAGCCAGACAAGAATGTGAAGGATGTACACGCGTCCGTGTTGTCGGCGGGCTGGTGGTTCTAATCGTTTCTTGCTAATCAAAATTAGTTCAGACGAGGCATGGTACAGTCACTTAGTACCAGGTAACACAGTATAAATTAAAAGCCTCTTATTTGGAGCTCAGATTGAAAATTGGGTCATCATGTGGCCCGTGGCACTGGAGGCAGAAATGCCCTTGGAGCCGGCTTTACAGGGGGGTTATAGGCTGTAGAAGGCAGGATATATATACAGGTTTCAACTATGTGTATACTTGGCAATGCTGTGTAACTAGAGCTTATTATCCCTGTGGTGTGAGGGGGGGCGGCTGTGAGGAGGAGTCCACTGCACACAACAACACAGGACACCCACCAAGTTAAACTGGGAACAGATACCAGTGTGAGCCACACAGGCTTCAGCTAAATGAACTCCATCCTGTTAGTGAAGGGGACGACATGACTGCATTGTTTGTAACGTAATGAGTGTTTTAGAGCAGCTGACTTCATTCAGAATTGTAGGTTGGTGCACTGTAATCTGGCATTCTGCGTGCGCCTTGTTGTAATTGTTGGCATGCAGGGATTTAACCCGAACAGTCTTTAGCTACACTTAGACATCCATTAGTCCTGCTCATATTTTCAAAAACTTTGATATACATTTGTCAAACCAAAAAAGATATATCACCATCACCTAAAAAGACTATTAACCAGTAGGTCGTATATTACTTTGTTTTTTTCTCAATCAATCACGCTCCATTTTTATACATTGCAGCTTTAAGTCCTAAATTAGGTTTAATCTAAAGGTGAATTAGCCTAATGTGGGACATTTTTGCGATACGAAGCCAATACATTAAATCCACACCCAGCACCACTCCGACATCCCCAGGATGTGTCCTAATCAAACCAAAAAAAAAGATGCAGCCACACCCCAGTTATGGAACATAATTAGCACTTTACCTTAAATATTTTAAATATCTTAAATAATGCATTAGAAGACTAAAAAACTATAAATAACCATTGTTACTGCACAATCCATGCTGTCCCACATCAGGCAAATCATCCTGTCACACGTTTCAAAACCATATTTCCTAAAGTTGGACAATGGAAAAAATTGTATTGTATTTTAACACCATATTATAATACTTTTTGATTAAAAAATATGTCATAATCCTGATAAAAACTAGAAGGATTGTTTTATTCATAATAAATGTATACCCTTAACATTAACATTGGTCCACCCTGATCTATGATTGGACATTTGAGATGTCTTTTGATTACATTACACCACAGCTTGTGCTAACCAATATTTTATTGACTTTTATTTGTTTGAGGAAGACCTTCACCCACTGGAGCTTAGGTGTCCCACAATAGGCAGTGTCCCACATTATGGCACCTCACCCTACTGTTGTTATAAAGTTGAATCCTCCCTGTTTCACCTCTCAGGAGATGGAGCATCTCAGGCTGGTGTTATCTGCACTCACCATTCATGACGAGTGGCTCTCTGGAATAGGGGTGCTGTTAGTGGAGAGGGGACGAGGGGTGGGAGTATGTGGTGGCTCAATGGGGGGAGGGGGAGTGAAGGATTCTGGGGCCCCAGAGCTGGATAAATATTTACTGTGGGAAAGCAGTTGAGCATGCATAAACTCTTGACTGACACAACAGATCTTATAGACTGCTATGAAATGGATGTATGACGCCCAGGGGCCCCGGGCCCCAGGTTCACTGTGCGTCATTTGGTTTGTGATTAATTAATTGGAGTTGCTCGTAATATTACGACTTTTTTTCTCGTAAAGTTGTGACTTTATTCTCGTAATATTACGACTTTTTTTCTTGAAATAGTATGACTCTATTCTCATTAAATTACGACTTTTTTCTCGTAATATGACTTTTTTTCTCGTAAAGTTATGACTTTATTCTCGTAATATTAAAAATTTTTACACACCCGCGACAACGTAGTCGGGGGTATGTAGCGCTCCGCGTGTCCGTTCTTCCGTCCGTCCGTTCGCGTGTCACACTTTCGTTTCCGGAGCAGAACTCGGAAACTATTTAATTTAGGAACTTCAAATTTGGTGTGACGGTTGACAGTGTGGTCTAGCTGTGCCTTTTGGGGGTTAGAAGTCCAGGGTGTCCATTAGTTAATTAGTTAATGCCCATTAATTCCATTAGTTCCAAAAGGGCAAAACCTTTGGCCCTACTTTGGTAGAGGTCAAGCAGTGAGCGGGGTATGTGAGCCATGCTCACTTTTGCCTTGTTTTGACTAGTTCAAATGTAATTTTAGATATCTAAAAAGAACAATGTAGATATCTTGAACTGAGGGGAATTAAATATCTTGAATTAGAGTTTTGACAAGGCAAAATGATGTTCCAGATATCTCTAGTCTAGCTATTAAATGTTAAAACAGCTTGCCATACACTGTGCATCACTTGGTTTGTAATGTTGTGATTAATTAATAGGAAGTTTAGCTCTATACTCAAACTATATCCAAACTGTATGTATGTGTGTATATGCATGCATGTAGCCCTATTTATATTGCACGTGTGTACATACACACAGCTACAGGCCTATATGACAAATTGTGGACCACTTTTTGTAGATACCTGAAATAACTTTGTCCCTACACAGAGATATCTGCAGAGCTCAGCCAGGAGTGTAGAGGTGTAGAGCTGAATGTCTGCATCTATAGGCTTTCTGTCCGTCTTCCTCACGTCACAGTTACGCACGGCGTCTCCGCTCTCTGATTGGCCGCCGCCGCTCCGCCCTCCTGCGAGGTAACCTGTGGAGAGTTTCGGGCGGAGTCGGGGAGAAACGGTTTATATTCGGGTGCCTTCCAGCGGACCGAGCTGGGTTCTTGCTCTGCCTCGGGTCGGGACGTGCTGTGCCACAGAATTAAAGGAACACTTTGAACGGAAATAAATCAAAATGCCTTCGAACAAAGACGATGGAGGATGGAAGAAGTTCCTGTGGGACTCTGAGAAAGGGGAGCTGCTCGGTCGCACCGGCAGCAGCTGGTGTGAGTATGGGTGCTGAGGGACCGACCGGGTGGAGCGCCGGTAGCCTCGTGTTTCTTGCCACCTGTTTGATTTGACTTTGCTGCATTGAGGAACAAAATGCATTATTGCACCACTGTAACTAACATCTGTACTACCTGATCTCCACGTCCACACTTTTACGCAAAGCCTCCGCTTTTACGCAAAGACTCCACTTTTACGCAAAGACTCCAAATGTTCTAGTTTGATTAAATAGCTTGGTGCGGTTAAAACCAGGTCATGATATGTGTGCTTTTGCTACTTCTTATTGTAAATTGCATTCAGAGGTGTGCGGTGCAAAGCTTGCTCCCGATTGGACCTCAGTCTAGTCTCTAGTCCACATTGGACCTCAGTCTGGTGCACATTGGCTGTTTGTTGTTGGGGAAACGTCAAGTTTTGAACGGGCAGTCAAAGGGTTAAAAATGCATCACGGTCCAAGGTGAGTCAAGGTGATAGGGCCTGCTCGGAAGTGGACTATCGATCCGTGTCGGGTTCCTGTGATCAGGTGTCACTGTGTAATCTAACGGACAATACAACTGATTAACTTGTCCGACCTTTCTTCTCTTGTTTCTCCGGCAGTGCCAGTGCGCATGTCCTTGTTCCTCCTCTCAATGTCACACACAGCTCCTGTCTAGACACTAACACCTGGGTAAAAAGTAATGTTCCAGTGACATGATGTCTGTGAGGCTACTGCAGGAGCTCCAGCTCAGAGGGAGGCTGCTGTGTGGAGCTCATGTTTGTCCTTCTGAGGTCATCTGAAAAATGCTGATGCATTTGGGAAGTGTGCCATGCGCAGTGCTGTGTTGGAGGTTGTGATAAAAGGACATCCCAGCATTAACAAATCTGTTTTTACTCAGTTTTACTTGGCAGAACACCATGAGTATAGATATCTAGGAATGTCAGGTTTACAACGCTCAGAGGACACAAGCTTTGATCATAATGTCCTCGCATCTAACACGCTCAAGTGATGTGTCATGTATTAATTGGTTCTGGCTGTTGTGACCTTTTGACCTTGCCTCATGCAGCAAAACTGCAAGGTTAACTTCAGCTCGGGATGCACCGCCACCGATCTGACTTTTTCCAGCCCCGATACCGATACCTGGTCCGATCCCGAGTAGCGATCCGATACCAGCGTTTAATTAATAAGTGACTGGGATCATTCTTTTATGTGTAAGGCAACACCAGGCTGGACTTAAACATCGCTTTCCTAACTTTGTAGAACAAAATGCAACAAATAAATACATAGATATAAATTTACTGACTATTTGTTATTAAAATAAGTAATCGTGCAACAGCAACTTGGTAAAAAAAATCTTTTTTTTTTTTAATTACAATTCAAGTGTAAACCTTTTTAATGCAGCAACAAATTGGTCAAAACTTCAACAGGAATTAAAGTTCCAGTCTATAATGTATATTAACATAAAATTGAATTGAATAGATCCGCCCCGTTGTCACAGATACCCGATCCGGTATCGGTGCATCCCCAACTTCAGCCGTGCTTCATTTATTGCTTCACCTTGCACTAGAATTGTAACGCTCTGTTTCCTGTAATTCAGCATCTTCATGCTAAAAATTGATTCCAATGAGGAGCCAACAGTACTGTGAAGCACAGGATTCATTCCTGTATATCTGTAAAGACTTTACAATGGCTGCCACTGTCGGATTGTTCTATTATGAATGCAGGCTTTGTAGTTCCTTACATCCACGGTGGAGCTCTGTTAACGTGTTGGTGTCTGACAGGAGAGAGACTGGTGCAGACGTGGGTGACTTTTATGGACAGTGTGTTTTATACTAGGTTATTAAAAGTGTCATATGAGTGTCGTTACAATCTCATAAAACCTTCCATGCAACATTGCCATTAATTATTCATCTCCCTTTGGATGTTTTCACATCATTTTTTCAACCCATTTGAGCACAGAATAATTGATTACCAAAGTATTTAAAGTCTCAGCAGCCGTTCTAACCTTGAGTCTGTATCAGCTCTGCTCATCTGCACACTGCAGGTTTTTTCTCCATTTGTGTCTGAATAACTATTCAAGCTCAGACTTAGTCACTCGTGGTGTTACCTTCATTATTTTGACCTTCTACCTACATCATGAATGTGCAGCATCCCCACAGCATGGCAGGTTGCATGCTGGGGTTGATGTGTTTCCCCTCATGTGTGACGTTTAGCATAAAACAATCAGCTCAACGGCCAAAAAGCTCAATGGTTTTATGTACGGTCTGTAATTTTTATGGTCCCATGAGACCATAAAACCACTTTATCTCCGTCTCCTGCATGTCTTCTGGTAAACTTCTTTTCAACAGTAGCTTTCTCTTTGCCAGTGTGCCATACAGCTGTACCGGTGAAGTACATGTACCAGTTACTGTCTGTATGCATACTGCAGACAGTCACTTATGTTTTACACTTTGATGTTAGAGATAACAACAATATCTACCACGATTTAATGTTGCACAACAAGGCTAGGTGGTGAATACCTTGTATCCTGTGTCACATTCGTGTACGTCATCAGTTGTTGCTCAACAGTAATGTAGATCTTGTAAAGTTTACCTGTTACAGAATGAATAGTCAGTCTTGGTTCAGTGAGAACATAGAGATAATATCTAGAGTTAGGGGAGGTGATTAATATTATGGCTCTTTTTAGTGGAGTGATATGAGACAGGAGGATTATACTGTCTTATTGTTTGACAGAATTAGTTGTTTTTCATAATTGTGCAGCAAAACTCTGATATTCCAATTGCGATATGATTTGCGATATTAGAGGGAATGATAATTTTTACATCATTATTCTCATTTTCATTGATATTAAAATGATTATGGTGTGATTTTACCAAACAAAGATGTTTTCTTAAGTCTGTAGAATATGATGTGTAGGTCAGGACATCTCTGCAGCACCACCTTATTTAATTTAAAATGGTATTTCGACACACAAAAATTAATTTCGAATAATTGTACATCCCTAATTAGTTGTGTAGGTTAATGATTCCAAGCTAACTGAAATTTAAAAGCAATCATGCAATGACCCGGGCCCCATTTTTTTTTCATACTATTAGATAGGTCTGTGATTTGGCAAGAATCTGGCGATACGATACGTATCAATCAGCAACTCCCTCCCTGCATGCACATTCAAACCTCTGCAGATGATCCAGAACACAGCAGCGCGACTGGTCTTCAACCAACCCAGTCTACACTCCCTCCCGCCCACCTGAACTCCCTCATCCAGGTCTAAGCTCTCTCCCGCCCACTACGCTCGGCCAATGAAAGGCGCCTGGTACTCCCATCACAACAGAGCCCTAAGTGGTTGGACTCTTCTCCTCTGTAGTCCCCCTGTGGTGGAATGAGTTACCGAACTCCACTCGATCCACAGAGTCCCTTTCCACCTTGAAGAAACAGCGTGGAGGATATTGAGGATGTTGCTGAAGTTGATTTAGGATATTCATGATGATGATGACATTGATGGCGTTGTTGATAATGTTGCTGATGAAGATGACACCCTGTGCGTTGCCTCTGAGCGCTGCCTGTCGGCACCATGTGTCCGATCAGACTTGAAGCTGTTGTTTGCTCTTGCTCACGTCGTTCCCTCTTATCTAGATCTTGTGTTGTGTGAACTCTCACCTTGCTGTTTCACCTTTTATCTCACTCTGTACTGACTCGTTTCTTTTTTCTCCTCCACAGTCAAAATTATATTGTTCTATATAATTTTCTACGGCTGCCTGGCTGGAATCTTCATCGGGACCATCCAAGCCTTGCTGCTCACTCTGAGCAACTACAAGCCCACCTGGCAGGACAGAGTCGCACCCCCAGGTAAGAAGTGGCACCGACTTCCTGTCTGACAGGATGCAGATCTACCACTGAGTTGTAGGTCATCTGCACACACTGCTTAACAAATGGGCTCATGTTCTGCTGTTTTACAGTTCACCCAAGTGTTGGATGGTGGAGTTTCTCTCACGATGAATTCAGCACATTAGGGCTGCAACTAACGATTGTTTTCATTGTCGATTAATCTGGCGGCTATTTTCTTGATTTATCGATTAGTTGTTTGGTCTATAAAATGTCAGAAAATGGTTAAAAGTGTTTCCCAAAGCCCGAGATGATGTCCTTAAGTGTCTTGTTTTGTCCACAACTCAAAGATATTCAGTTTTTTAGTCACAGAGGAGGAAAAAAAACAGAAAATATTCACATTCAAGAGGCTGGAATCAGAGAATTTCACTCAAACTGATTAATCGATTATATTAATCGATTATCAAAATAGTTGGCGAATAATTTAATAGTTGACAACTAATCAATTAATCATTGCAGCTCTACACCACATAAATGTAATATGTTTGAGAAAACAAGGTTGGAGATAAACCTTGAACCTCAGAAATTATGCAACAATTATGATATTATTAGTTATCTTATTTAAGAATATTTGACCTTGTGTCTTTACTGACAAACTACAAGTTGACTTTGTCAAAGAGGCGCCTGCACAGACAGTAATCAGAGACCTAGATATGGTGTTTACATTCCACATAAACAGGGTTCTCCAAATCCGATAATAACTGCAGTCGTACAGGTGTTCTGCCTTGGTGACACATTCTTAATAAAAGTCATGTTGTCACCCTCGCTTCAGGTAATGTTTTGGAAATGAACTCTTCATATATGTTCACGTGGTGGTCCCAGTGTGCCTGCACCGACAGCAGCCTCCCCTGTGTACACACCGCAGCCTGGTTTCCATGGCGGGGGGGAGGCCAGCTGGGATTTACCAGGTCAGGAGGAAGGCTGGCCGGCTACTGTCCGACCGCTGTTTGAGTTCCACGTCAAACAGGAGGCGTATCCATGAGCTTTGTGTTCATTCGAGGTCGTCCAAACACAGTTGTGTGTCACGAGGAATTCTCCGGTCAACGACCTGATGTCTGGTCAGCTGATTAAAAGTTGTTCTAAACATGCAGCTAATAGATTTAGTCACATCAACGCAGATCAGGAATTAAATGAATGTTCTTCTTAATTCTTACCCAGAGTCACATGAGATCTATCGGTGTCATCTGAGTCCAGTACAGAGACTCTGCAGGTCCGGTTCAGCCGATTCAGCTGTTTTAGCATAAGGACTGGAAGCAGGAGGAAACAGTATCTGTTTCCTGGACGCACAGACACGACGTTAATATTGATCATCTCATCTGAATCTGCAGAAGATGGCAAAATGTGTATTTCCCACACAGTCAGTGTTCCTGAATGTGTCACAGTAACTCTGAGACATCCACCCATCCATTATCTGACCGGGAGCATGATTACTGTAGTATTACTGTTGCTAACAAGCGGCTGATCTGTTGTCCCTGCAGGCCTTTCACACACCCCACGAGCCCAAAAATCTGAAGTGAACTTCAACCTCAACGACGTGTCAACCTACCTGCCTTACACCAAGGCCTTGAAGGACTTCGTGGCCAAGTATGACGAAGAACTCCAGAGGAACCAGATGACATTTGAAGACTGTGGAGGTAGGTTTTGACTCTTCTACATCCCTTTGAAAAGTTCCAACGCTGGACATGTACCTCCTGAAATGTGACGAATAGAGCCCCAGCCACGATGACGCAGCTTTAATTTAATTTTTGGGTGTCTGGGGAGGGTGGAAGGTTGTAACTTAGTTGAAAAACGGAAAAGAAGAAGCTTCCAGATTTGACAGGCTGGACTGTCAGACAATTTCAATGAGTCCTCACCCAAGTTAACCCTTCACTCCCCCCCTCCAGACGAGCCTGCAGACTACAAGAACAGGGGCGGCTTCGAGACCGAAGTAGGCCTCAGGAAGGCCTGTCGTTTCTCCAGGAACCTGCTGGGACCCTGCTCCGGCATCGAGGACCGCGAGTTCGGTTTCAAGGAGGGAAAGCCCTGCTTCATCGTAAAGCTCAACAGGGTTGTCAACTACAGTCCAAAGGTAATTTTAAACGAACAAGTCTGTTTGCAAATGGACTCATGTCAAATGTTGTAAAATTGTTGTTTGCTGAAGAAATTGAGCACCAGACTGAAAATGTCATTAGAGTATTAATAGTTCACAAGTTGGTAAAGACCATTAGCTGTGCTGACTGTATGTCAGAGTCTTGTCTAGTGTTGAACAAGAGTCACCAGAGGAGAGTTACTCACTCTTACAATGAAACCTGATGCCCAAGCCTCGTTCCACTTCCACCTGCCATCTCTGGATACTTTATCTGTATCATGCCATCCGATCACAGACCTTCTACATTACTGACTGTACGGTCATCAGAGCTGGTGGAGAAGCTCGCTAGCACTAGTGCTAGCTCAGTCTCGAAACCCCCGTCTTGTACATCGTAGCGCTCCCTCGAGAAACTTTCTAAACAATGGGCAGCTTGATAACAGGAGGAGGCGGAGTCAGGTGACCTTTAAACGTTCTTTTTTTTAGGGCTGTCAATCAATTAAGATATTTCATCGCGATTAAAAGCATGATTGTCCGATGGTTAATCGCAAATGAATCGCTCATTTTTTTATGTGTTCAAAATGTACCTTAAAGGTAGATTTGTCAAGTATTTAATACTCTTATCAACATGGGAGTGGACAAATAGAACACATAGAACCCCTTTACATTCACATATCTGGAGGTCAGAGGTCAAGGGACCCCTTTGAAAATGGCCATGACAGTTTTTCTTCGCCAAAATTTAGTTTGGAGCATAACTTAGCCGCCATAGTGACAAGCCAGTATGACATGGTTGGTACCAATGGATTCATCGGGTTTTCTCGTTTCATATGATACCAGCATCTTCATTATTTAGCTTTAAAACTGAGCCCACTACAACCTAAAATTCACTAGTTGCGTTAGAAATTAGTGGCGTTAAAAGGAATTTGCCTTATTGTCATGTTAACTTTGACAGCCCCAGTTTCTTTGTGTCCTAACTACAGATATCATTTACACCTGTTGAGATCAGATCACAATGAGAGTCAGATGTTCAGCTGGTTGAGCCGATCACGATACATTATGCGTGCATCTACACTTTGTATTTACACTGAACCAGATGTTAGTTCCAGGTAGAAATTGGGTCTCTGTATGATAGACAGTAGTCTGTTGATTGTTACTGAAGCATTTGTGTCCAGTCCATGTCGTAACTTGTGTTTTTTGTTCAGCCTCCTGCCTCTAATGCAACTATCCCTGAAGATGCTCAACCCAAGGTGCAGCCCTATGTCATCCCTCTCTACTGCACCAACAAGGTACACACGTCTTTCCTTGTTTTTTTTCAGTACAAATGTATGTGTGATTTCCTTTGTGTCTTCTTTGAAACATCTTCTTTTTGTCCCTTCATCCTTCCAGAGAGAGGAGGATGCTGGTAAAATCGGGGAGATTAAGTACTACGGTATCGGCGGCGGCTTCCCCCTGCAGTATTACCCCTACTACGGCAAGCTGCTGCACCCCCAGTACCTGCAGCCGCTGGTGGCTCTGCAGTTCACCAACCTGACCCTGAACACTGAACTGCGCATCGAGTGCAAAGTGTACGGAGAGAACATCGACTACAGCGATAAGGACCGCTACCAGGGACGCTTTGACCTCAAGATAACAATCGGCAGTTTATGACCGCCATCAGGACCATAGCACTTTCCCAGGCCGCCCCTCCCCCCCCCCTGCCCTCTTTGTCCTTAACTAAATACTAATGTAGGAGATTATAAGTGAGGGGGGTAGTCTGTAGCGGTTAAGTCAATCACAAATAGTCTTGAATGAATAAATGATACCTGATAGGGGACCGATGTGTAATCTTGTCTGCTTTCATCACTAGCTTCTACACTTCTGTCTAGCGTTAGAATGTAATTTAGAGGAAAAGTAGCCTAATAAAAATATTTATTCAGCTGTAAATGAGACTTTTCCAAAAGCCATGGGACATTGTTCATTGATGACTGTAAAGTTTAATTCCATCTCTGACGTGTAGCGAGCTGTTCGTCCCCTCTGCATATCGCTGCCTTGTGTGGTTTCAGTAGATATTTTTGGAGTAGTCGCAAAATCTGGTCCTTCCAAAACCACCTCATTTTCTTCAAGCTTTAGCAGTTCTTGTGGTTTGTGTGTCATGAACACACACTGCCACTTACTTAATGATTGAAATGGTCTGACATGGTACACTCTTCTGATCTGTGTAACGAAAAGGCTGCACTCCAGGGAAGTTCTTTCCTCTTTTTATTCGTCTTTTACATCTGATCACGGGAAACTCTTTTTACTTTTCTTTTTCTTGTTTTGCTTTGTTGAATCATTTAAATGTGTGAAGGGGTTTTATTACTTGGTTTCATGCCTTTTACTTTGATTTTTGCCTTTTCGATGTTGAGTTGTGTGCCTGTTAGCCTGCTGTATGGGCGACGGTGCTAACTCAAAAAGTTTTGTCTTTGCTGGATTCATCACAACATTGTGGTGTAACTCTGAATGTTTTAGCCATTAAACATGGTGGAAGAATTTTATATTTATGCAGTTGTACATTTTGTTTCTTTGCAGAATATTGTAATGTATAAATGCAATACCAAAGTGACGAGTTGAAGAGAGTCTATCAGAAGCAATACAGTACTCGTTTTTAGGATCTCATCATGTTAAGTGCTAAAGTCAGTGTCTCGCCTTGCAACCTCAGTGGTTAACTCTTGATTTGTGTTTTGGCCATGAATGTAGTTCGGTGTAGAATGATCAGGTTCAATTCCACAATGACCTGATTTCATGCATTTTAAAAAAAACGATAAGAGTTCTTCCAAGAGCTCAGTGGCTTTAGATGATTAATGATGTTGGCTTTAATATTCCATAGGATCTCATGTTGATGTTAAACACTCGACTTGAACTTTAACATCAGTCAACTTCCGAACAGTTCATCCAGCTTTGTCATTTAATCAAAGATAGAAACAAATAAAACCATAATGGACCTTTCTCTTGTGTGTTTTCTTTTATATTGTGACATGTTCACTGATCTACACCCTAAACCATAGACATATATACATAGACGCTGCATTGGACCGCCATATTGGACAGGGCAACACTTGCCTGTAACCAAGTGAACGGGGCAGCTGCTGTTTTTCTGGATAAAAAGCACTAAAATATCTGCATTTTTCAACCGATTTCAACCAGTCATATTATTAAAGGGTTTATGATCTACGAGGAGTAGAAAGATAAAGTTAGTCTCCAGTTACTTAGAATCTGGATAGCTGAGCTCTAATCACTGAGAGACGCTCAGGAGACGAGTGTGTACCGTGAACTGAATTACTGACGTGAGGAATTGTAAAAACTCACATTTGTCAAGTATGGCTTTGGCTTACTTTCCTTAGTTAAGGTTAATACTGTACTTGTAGAGAGGTCCATACATAATATAATGTTCCTTCCTTCAATCACTACCCCTAACACTTAATTTTCAGGCACTTATCAATATCATACTAATAAGAGCAATCAGAATAAGAGACAAATAGTAGTAATAGTAAAGTGGGCATGTCTGTAAAGGGGAGACTCGTGGGTACCCATTGAACCCATTTTTATTCACTTATCTTGAGGTCAGAGGTCAAGGGACCCCTTTGAAAATCCCCATGCCAGTTTTTCCTCGCCAAAATTTAGCCCATGACAGCTAGCATGACATGGTTGGTACCAATGGATTCCTTATGATGGCTATAGCTTCACTCTAGCTCTAAAACTGAACCTGCTGCAGCCTCTGAGAGACAGTAAAGTCGGTCGGGGATCGCCCTGTGATCCTGCGGGTCTCAGGTTAACAGGCATTTATTTATACTTTTCTGTGGCAACCATGCATATTCAAATGCTAGTGAAACCGACTCAGGTTTAACCATTGTTGGCTGGTTACTGGCCAAAATGCAACAACAAGCAGAGTTTCAAAAGTATAGTTTGTACAAAGTCAAAGGTAACTGGTTTTGGCAGCTCCAGTAGATGCTATCTTTGTCTGTAGTCGACTAACTGGATTACTGACATTCTTCATAGATTCATCTCTTTACACAATGAAACCATTCATGTCTTTTGGACTAAAGATGCAACTTGTGTTAATCATAAATCTGTTCTTGGGTCCAATCCCAATTATTACACCTAGACCATTGTAGTCAGATCTAAAGTGAAGCAGAAATCATTGACCCAAGACCCAGATGGGGTCAGGTTAGAATAATGGGTCTGCCTAGGGGCTTTTAGCTGGGAAACACCCTGACTGGTGTCCATCCATCACACAGCTACCACAGGTATCACACTCCAAAAACAAAAGGGAAAACGTGCGGTCGTTTAATCGGCAGTAGGAAACCATGAGAACATGAAGCTGTATTCTTGAACACTCCTGTCAGCGCACAGTACTGAACATTGAGCTCTGTATTCTGCTCAATGTGAAATCAACATTGTGCTATTGTATCTGGAGCGTATCCCAGCATGCAAAATGCTTCATTAAACCTGCTACAAGTTTAAAATATTGTGTAGTCATTGAGAAACATCAGATACTAATTTATGTAACATAAACATCCAAAAACCTTAACTCAACCGAATTTACTGGCAGGATGTTTGAACCTAAACTAGTTACTTGGACTTAGAACTAATGGCGGCGTACATGGAATATTTTCTTATCATTTCAGAAATAAATTGTAATCCCCAATCTTTCCATGTACCCGCTGCAAGCTGCTCAAGTACCCCTAAGGGTTACCCCCAGTTGGGAACCACTGATGTACAGTATATGGACATTCATGTTGTATGTGAAAACATATTTCCTGTAATTTTAAAGCTACTTAAAGAGCAAGTCCATTATTTAATTATTTATTTTTGAGGTTTTTCTAACATTCTGAAGCTTCTCAATGGTGTTCCATGTATTCAAATCCGAACATTGAAATTACGGTCGTCAAAAAGCCCTTCTAAAACCTTTTTTCCATGTGACCTGACGTAGGTTTTCGCATGATGACGCTGCTACATATACAGTCCATATACATCCTTATAGTCAGTGTATTAATGTTACATACAGTAACTTAGATGGCGGTCGGCGTGCTCCCAGTTTGGAGAAACAAACAAACAAAAAATCAAAATAAAATATAATAATTCTTTATGCAATACCTGTGTTTTATTTTTCAGTGGAACTTATTTCAGCGGCAAATTTTAATCATTTACATATGTTATATGTCTTATATGTTTCAGGATCGCACGGGGGTTGGAACCTAACTCAAGCTACAGTCCCCAATTCACCTAATTCACTTGCATGCCTTTGGACTGTGGGAGGAAACCAGAGCACCTGGTGGAAAGCCACATGCACACACTCTCTGCTCTCTGCTGGTGTGTCTGAAACAACATCCCTCTGTTAGCGACTACTAAGCAGCTACCTCCTGTAATTACAGAGCCATGTGCCTGCAACCGATCCGGCGGCCTCGTCCTGCCTGCACACCGAGAGCTGAACGACTGAATTGTAACAGAAATCGTCCAGTCACTCTGCTCCTCCTCCTGAGCCAACAACAGTTCATTCATTCATCTCTGAGGTCAAACAAGAAGAGGGTGAAGGGTTGAAAGTATGTCACATATACAGTATACGCCCCATTTCAATAAGGTAATGAATAATGTGATCGCTAACACTAGTTGAGTCAAAGTTAGCTGTGCTAAGTTTGGAACTGAAAGGGTTTGTATGGATGTTTTGAAGCAGGGTTGTATGTATACTCGATATGTAGTCTGGTGGCTTTGAAGAGATAGGGCCGTCTGATGGTGAGGTAAAGTGTCTGTGGACGGGAGCAGCAGAAAAACGCCACCTAAAAAAATAAGTTAAAGTGTACGCTTTAGCATATTTGTCTACTCCCATGTTGATAAGAGTATTAAAAAACTTGACAAATCTCCCTTTAAGGTACATTTTGAACAATGTGCGATTAATTTGCAATTAATTGCGATTAACTATGGACAATCATGCGATTAATCGTGATTAAATATCTTAATCACAGCCCTAGTTGGTATGTTATAATTTAACACAGACCATGATGTTCTTTCTAACCTTAACCTATAGTTTTGTTGCCTAACTCTGCCCATGTGTCACTGTGCGTTTCTGCAAGCTTGAAACCAGAAACGTCAACATGCAACGTATCCTTGCAGTAACGTACAATGCCAACATGTTTTCTGGCAACTTTGCTTGGGAAAGTGACATTACACCGAACAAGGCCTGAAGGCACATCCAGTGTATTCCTGTCTCATGTTTTCATCTGAATGCCATGTGGCAGATCCATTTTGACTTCCTGTGCTAACCCATCACATGCTGCCCTTCATTTTGTCTTTATTAAACCAGGTAAAAGCCTCGTTAAAGAGATTCAAATGTCTTTTTCAAGAGAGTTTTTTAAGACAAGCCTCACACATTACAAAAAAGCAGTATAAATGAACTTTACACTGGAACATTCTGTCCATATCCCAAGTGGAACAGGTTGCTAAATCATGACTCTAAACTTTGAGCTCCATATCATTTTAAGCTAACCTGGACACATACAGTATAACAACAGTTACTTTGAGGCTGCTCTCAAATTCTAATGGGAGTAAAGGATGTACGGGATACATATGCCTGTTAATTAAAGTCTCCAACTATCTATGGCCGTGAACAGGATGGATAAATATACAGTATGTCCGGATGAAGACTGTTTGGGGTACAGCTGTAAAGATGGAGACAGTGTGGAATAAAAGAGTAGAGAGAGCCAGGGAGTCTGTTCACAAGCATCACACTGTCAGGACACTGTGTCTCCACTGAGCACTGAGGAACACAGTTAACATGAAGAACAACTTCATCCCACCTCTGACCCCCTGGGAACCTGCTGGCTCAGTCTGCTGTTATGGATAATTCATCTGGAACATGTGATTGATTGATTTCAGAGTTTAAACTCATGCTGCATGTGATGTAAAGTCAGGTCAAAGGTCACCTTTGTTGTTCTTCACACTGAACAACATGTGTGTGAAAAACATGGTTTCACACATTATTACATTCTTCCCCAGTTGACTGTCCACAGGGCGGGAACATGAATGTGTGTCTTCTATCATGAGACTTCTACTATATCCAATAATATCCATCCATACTGTAGAGTAGATAAACACTGTGCAGCCATGGATGGATTACTACTACTAATACCAGCCACAGGCCCAAAATATCACAAAAAGACTACAAAGAGACCAAAACAACTACAGCACAAAGAGACACTAAGAGACCACTAGGGTCCAGTCCAAATGTCCACATGGACTCACAAGTCTAAGTGTTTATTTGCATATAGAGATCTGATCACAAGTGGCCAATTAAGACGTCCCATTCTAATGCCAGGTGTGAACAGACGTACTTGGAGCTGTCCACTTGTGATCGGATCACCCAGGACGCATGTTGATGCCAGGTCTGAACAGGGGCGCTGACTTTGAGGCGCTTTCTCGCAAAGTCCATTTAGGTTTAAGGCCTGTTCCACTGTCACATCGTCAAGCTCTCTCGCAGACATCTGAGCCCTTTATGCACACCCCCATTTCTGCAGACTATGTCTGAGGGAATTACCCACAATTCATAGCTTTGTGATGTTAAAACACTACGGGAAAGCCCGGAGGCGTTAAACACAAAAAAGGTAAACAAAGAGGACAGCACATACGAAAAAGTAGTATACTTCAAGTTTAGTAATCATCAAGTAAACTTAATGTTCAAGTATATTTCCCAAGTATACTTTATGTAGTATAAAATGTACTAGTAATATACTTGTAAGTATACTACTTCAATACTTCTTGGGACTAAATTGGCCCACTTTTTAGTTTATAAATTATACTTTTAAGTGTACTTTAAGTGTAAGAATAGTAATCTTACACTACACAACTACATCTAATTTGTATTTTGTAAAGCATCTATACTATGAAATGAACTTATAGGTATACTGTTAGTTTACTATAGATATATACTTGTAGCCCACTTTTTAGTTTATGAAAGTACACTTTTAAGTATACTCTCAGTAAACTACTAGTTTAACTGTTTTCACTGCAACTATACTTGTACGTTTTCTTTAACTTATAGTACTTTATGCATTACATAAAGAGACTTGCTCCTTTTGCTATTTGACTTGATGTTTTGTGATGAATGTATGCTTAGACCTTTCTGTATGCTTGTCAGTTATTTTGTTAAGTACATCTCTGATAAGTACATAAAAGGTAAACTGTAAAGGTAAACTAATCTGACCCACTGGGCCCCTGGGTGTAGGTCACATTCACTACATCTGATACCCACACTGGTTAGTAACATGGATTATTCTAAATAATCTTTATTTTCTCTCTCTGGATGCTCACCAGCACACCTCAACTCACACCTGTGTAGCAAACACCAACAAACAAGCTCCATGGCAACGAGGCAGGCCCACCACAACTGTACCCGGACTACACTGAGCGAGAGTTAGCCCATCATGTGTATAATGTCAGCAGGGTCACCCTCCGTAATGTGACGAGACGGAGGAAGGGAGTAGTCTGACCCCTATCTCATTCACGCACTGTCAACCATCACAAGGTTATCTTTACTGATTAATCTATCATGTGACACACAGATGCTGTTTGGTTGGCTGGCAGGACAGAGCGGGAACGTCCATCTGATAGCTTTGTTCCTGTCATACTCTGATATCATGTACATGATTAGCTGCTGATAAATCACAATCACACATTGTTTAGTTACAAAGTCACTGACAAGTCTTCTTTTTCCTGTTATTTAACATTTCTTTCAAATTAAAACACCAAGCGGTGTCAATTATTTATGCATTACATGAAGAGACTTGCTCCTTTTGCTATTTAACTTGATGTTTTGTGATGACATTAAAAATAATAATAATAAAATCAGTTTTCTCGCATGCCTCCACGCTGAACGGAGAATGCAAAAACATTCTCCGTAAATTCATATCAAAATATACATTTACAAACTTTTACACACCTTAATAGGCTACTCTATCAAACAGTAATCACAACTACAAGCCAAGTATACAGTATAATGTGTACTTGTCAGTGTAAGCCAAGTATACTTAGACTTTAATGTGTACTTGTCAGTATAAGCCAAGTGTACTTAGACTTTAATGTATACTTGTCAGTATAAGCCAAGTATACTTAGACTTTAATGTATATATGTCAGTATAAGCCAAGTATACGTAGACTTTAATGTGTACTTGTCAGTATAAGCCAAGTATACTTACTCTTAAATGTATACTTGTCAGTATAAGGCAAGTATACTTAGGCTTTTCTGTATACTTGTCAGTATAAGGCAAGTATACTTAGACTTTTCTGTATACTTGTCAGTACAAGCCAAGTAATAACGCATTAACGCAAATTCGTTTCAATGCCACTAATTTCACGCAACTTATGATTTTTAGGTTGTAAACTCTCGCTCAGTTTTAAAGCGAGAGTGAAGATATCCCATCATATGAAACTAGAAAACCTGATGAATCCATCGGTACCAACCATGTCAGACTAGGTTGTCGTGAAGGAGGTTAAATAACGCTCCAATTACGCTAAATTTTGGTGAGGAAAAACTGTCATGTCCATTTTCAAAGGGCTCCCTTGACCTCTGACCTCCAGATATGTGAATGTAAATGGGTTCTATGGGTACCCACGAGTCTCCCCTTTACAGACATGCCCACTTTATGATAATCACATGCAGTTTGGGGCAAGTCATAGTCAAGTCAGCACACTGACACACTGACAGCTGTTGTTGCCTGTTGGGCTGCAGTTTGCCATGTTATGATTTGAGCATATTGTTTTATGCTAAATGCAGAACCTGTGAGGGTTTCTGGACAATATCTGCATATTCACATTATCACACTTATATATCTTAATCGATTGACAGCCCTAATTAATACACAACTTATATACCGTTTTGTCTTCCCTGTCGAGTCCAGCTCTTCCCTGAGACATACTACATACCTGAACACAAGAGGGCAGCAGTGCTGCATCAGCTATATATATTATATACTACTGAATCTCTCCAGCTGGAAGGATTTTCAAACCCAAAAACAAAACAAACTCAGTCATTATTGTCCCTTACAAAAAAGAAATCTACTTCAAGTTTATTTTATGAAGTAAACTCATATTCCCAAGTATACTTTATGTAATAAGTATACTAATATCAATGCACTAGTAGTATACTTGTAAGTATACTACTTCTTGGAACTAAATTGGCCCACTTTTTAGTTTATAAAAAAAGTGTACTTTAAATGTAAGGGTAGTAAACTTTGAGTACACAACTAGTTTACATCCAAGTTGTATTTTGTACCTCAATTGTAATATGAACTATACTACTCAGTGAACTTATAGGTATACTGTTAGTTTACTAGTTATATACTTGTAGCCCACTTTTTAGTTAATGAAAGTACACTTTAAAGTATACTCTCAGTAAACTACTAGTTTAATAGTTTTACTGTAAGTATACTTCCGCCTATATGGCCTATGCCTTCAGCCGGCTCTGCATTTGGTGCACTCTGGTGATCACTTTGATTGTTTTTTTTATTTACAAGCTGATGATGAGCAACCACATGCACTATTAGTTTGTGTCTCCATGAGGCTAGACTGTCCTCTTCTATGGAGGTGAACTGAAGTGACCTGGGGTCCTGCAGGTGTCGGAGGAGGAGGAGGAGGAGGAGGAGGAGGAGGAGGAGGAAGAGGAGGAGGAAGAGGAGGAGGAAGAGGAGGGTGATGCAGGAGCCATCGTGACGCTATGGTCCTGTGAGGCTGTAATGAATTTAATTGGTGAGTCAGATCAGTGCTGTCTGTCAGCAGCTTGTTAACACATCAGCAGCACTGGGAATTGATGACAACAGTGATGTCACAGTTTGGTTTACTGATATTAACCTCCAGGATTCAGTCCTGATCAGCTGACTCGTTCCCAGGCTTTCCACTCAATCTGTCATCAACTAGCAGCCTTTTCTCCCCCCAGTCTGGTCTCAAGCCCCCCTATTGGTCCCTAGAGGTTAAAGTGTTTCAGTGTTATTCTTCATATCAGAGGATATAAAACTGTTCTATGAGATCCATCAAGAGGTTTCATGGTTCAAAGTAGTAAATCATTGTGTTGAACGCCTCCTGACAGCGAGGTGACTCAGTCAGCAGTGCAACCTGGGAGACACTGGAGACAACAAAGCTGAATCCGGAGCAGCTTAGCAATTATAAATGCACACGGGGCCAGTGATTATCTACAGGTGAGCTCCGGTATCATGAAATGAGCGCTGCAGCCTGGAGACCAGCTTCAACAGGAGAGACTCGCTGAGGCTGCAGACAGAGCAGAACACCAGCATCTGAGATGATCTGTGCTTTTCATTGTAATTTAAAGACGAACTTAGCACGGAATCCATTTTTTATTTAGTTTTTATTCTCGTACAATCACTTTGTTACACTATTGATTTTGGTCCCAGTCTGTAGTTTAAGTCACAACACAAGTTATTTGACTTTTCCCACAGAAAATCCACAAATTGTGTCCTCCTTTCAGAGGTTGTTTTGTTTGCTGACTTTTCAAATCTACCAGAAATGACAGACCAACACTAAAGGTATCAGACCCAAAGGAGATGTAAGTTGGGAGTTACTGAGGGGGGGACACAAAAGAGAAGTAGAGGCTGGCTAAAGATGAGCACACTCAAAATCTAAACCCCACAAACACACAAAACACACAATGTAAACCCAGAGAGCCAACTGAAGGTGTTGACCCTCTGCAGACACACAACCAACTGAGCAGGGAGCAGCCAACCTGCTGATATAACCTCCCAGCAGGCTGATTATCAACAGCTGAGGGTGATCACCAGGTGCCACCAATGACTCCTAACGAGCAAGGAGACAGAGAAACCTGCAGCCCACATCTGTCATCATCCCTAAATGTCAAATGTTTTTTATACCAAATCACAGCATGGCTTTTTCTATGGTGTTCCTCAAGGTCTTGGTGTCTTAATGTGGTATTTTGGAGGGATTATTGATCATTTTTGATCAATTATCAATTTTGTAAAAAGTTAAATTTAGCACCAAATCTGTGTAACAAATGGTACCAACCCAACTTATGAGACATAATAGAGTATGGGAATGACCATCATAATGTTCTAAGCCCTTATACACTTTCACAATTAATTTTAATTAATTAATTATTGATTAATTCATTTTTATTTCTGATTTATGACTAGAACAATTTGACACAGTGCTGAGCTGCATCTCAAATTAATCTTCAGGTTCCAGCTTTCAGATGATGTACACCACTTCTATGTGACATCTACTGTTGACCTGCTATCTCCCCCTAAAGACCCCCTGGACCCCCCTAATATAAAAAAAAAAGGTCTATTGTGGGTCTCAGAGGGTTAACCTAACTAACTTTCAAGTGAATTGTGAATTGTGATCCATCGCTTCTTCTCTATCTGCTCACCGAGACGCGTCAACAGATTAACTCTAATCTTATTTACAGCAGCTAATCTAGACTCTGCTGTGTGGCTGCAGTCTGACCTCACCAGCACATGAAGACAGGTTAAACACTGTATACACTGTATGATGTTGGACCAAGAGGTAGTCCGTTGGTACAACAATCGTAATCTCTTTTCTGGAAACCTTTCTCGATGCAATTTAGCATGTTCAGTTGGTACATTTCATTTGAATTAATTCCAATTAAATGGTAGACAAGAGAGAGTCTTTATGACAGAGCACAGCGGCAAAAAATGTCCACAGGGAAGCAAACAATTCAACATAATAAATATAGCATAATAATTTATGAATATTTACCTGAGGGACGTTGATGATTTCCCCAACAAATGATCTGGTTCATCCCAGGAGACATCAAGGAAATGACGTGTTAACAAACAGCATTTAGTTTCAAAGGTCCTGCACACCTGCACAGGTGTTTTGAGTCTTTCTGATTGATTGAATCTATGTGGGGAATTATTCTACATGAGGACTCCATGCACTAATAAGAATGATAACAGGCAGGTGTGTAGGTTTTTAAAATCAAGTTGAGATACCAAGTTACCAAAGATACCGACTATCTCAGGTTGAATTTTAGGGAAATGTGTATAAAATGATGCAAAAAAACATCTTGAACATTCCTCGAACTAGAACAGGGCCGCCCGAACCTTTTTCCTCGGAGGGCCAAACCTGAAACTTAATGGCGGAGCATGCAAATCAAACACTACAGAGAGCTCCAGGGATGACGTATTTTTGTAGGCCAACCCGGAAGTTAGCATCGCCCCGGTTCCCTCAACAAAAAGCCAATGGGATTGTTCCACTTTTTAAGCGTAAATGCAATCACCAGAAATAAAAAGCCAACGTTGGGCTTTAAACCAACTACACCACGGTCACATGAGTGTGAGTATAAACACAACGAGGCTGTAAAGGAGGACGAGTCGGCGTGATGACGTGTAGTAGTCTCATTTAGCCGCTTGTTAGCAACCCCCTTTTTAAAGACACATAAAGGCTTCAAAATTCACAAGTGGGGTATTTACTGACGTATTTTATATCATAGAACAAAATGTTAAAATCTCTTCAGCTTGTGTTGTGTAGACCTTAAATCAGGCATCTAACTAAAAACCCATTGACCTCCAGACGAGGGAACCAGAAGTGCTAAAAAGCTAACTCATTTCCGGGTGTTGGGATTCCTGTAGCGCTCTATTGTATTGTATTGTATTGTATTGTATTAAGATACAAAATGGTGCTGGGATCCCAGGTTCCCTTATCTGAATTGGCATAAGCACACCACGGGGCTTTGCTACATACATAACAATAGACTAACTGAGAGGAAGTGACCTTGAAGAGGACCATAGGACTGACTGATGAACCCCCCTGTGATGTACCTCTCACTGATCAGCTGCTCTCGCTTCCCCAGCAGCTCCAAGCTGTCACCCACTGAGCTCAGGGTCCGGGGGGGGGGCGGAGGGAGGCAGTGATTAGCTGAGGCTGCTGGAGGTGGAGTCTGATGTCTCACTTTAGCTTTCCACACACTAAGAGGATTTACTCCGACGGGAAGGGATATAAATAAAGAGGAGGCTCCAACTCCAATCAGTCCTGTTTATCTGCCCAGTGACACTTATAGCAAAGAACTTGGATTTGGTGCTAAATTTAACCATTTTTTTACCATTTGAGAATTAATAAAAATGATCAATAATCCCTCCAAAATACCACATTAAGACACCAAGACCTTGAGGAACACCATAGAAAAAAGCCGTGCTGTGATTTGGGATCAAAAATTTTTGAAATTTGGAGATTTCTGCAAGAATTGCATTTTTCGGCAGTTGGATGGCGAGCACTTCTGTTGTGTAAACTGCTCAGAAACCCCCTTATTGTCAATCTAGCTAGGAAAGCCATCCATCCTCTGAATGCTCTAGGTCTCTAGTTTGATCCATCCATCCTCTGAATGCTCTAGGTCTCTAGTTTGTGGCTGTAAAGTTTCTAGATGAATATCCTAGAGGTCACCACAGGTCATTTTATACAGAGAGGTCAAGTTTAAAAAACATTTCTCACTATATGAAATGTCTCCTATGGGGACTAACATCATCACACATGAACACAGTTGGGCTCATTGGATCCACCAGACTCTCAGCTTTACAGTGATACCCAATTTTTGTAATTCAAGACGGTTTAGGGACCCCAGTATGCAGAAATATGCAGATACACCATTTTAGAATAGGAGAAAATAACACATTTATACTGCATTCAAAAAGGCATAGAGAATGATTCTTTCCTCCTCCTCCTCCCTCCTCCTCCTCCTCCCTCCCCCTCCCTCCCCTTCCTCCTCCTCCTCCTCCTCCTCCCTTCATCCTCTGAGGTAATGCAGAGTGGATGAACAGAAGGGGAAGATCTGTGATGAGTGCTGTTTGCTCCTGTGACATGTCTTAGAAGAGAACTATATTGAGGATTTATACATGTGAACATCAGCCTTCCTGTCAGTCTCATGTTGGACGTGAAGGACGAAGAACAAACGAGGAACAATATGGGATTCATCCCGAGCTCACCGTGACTTCTCCTCGCTGTCTGAGCTGCTCGTCATCATCACTCACATTCAGGTAAACTAACAGTAGATAGTGCTAGTTTTTAATGTTACAGTGTGATTACAAGACAGAAAAACAAACTCTGAAATCCTGAGATTAACAAGTCACACCGGGTTGGAAACCTAATTTTAGCTGATGTAATCTGGGAGAGACGGATTTGAGTTAACTAAGAAACATGCTGAGCTAATGGGACTAAACACAGACAGAAGCTGTCACTTCATCCCAGTCTGCTGTATGTGACTCTTCCTTTTGACTGGTATGAATGTGTGATTATCATAAAGTGGGCATGTGTGTAAAGGGGAGACTCATGGGTAGCCATAGGACCCATTTTCATTTACATATCTGGAGGTCAGAGGTCAAGGGACCCCTTTGAAAATTGCCAGTTTTTCCTCGCCAAAATTTAGCCGAACTTCGGAGCGCTATTTAACCTTCTTCCCGACAAGCTAACATGACATGGTTGGTACCGATGGATTCATTAGGTTTTCTAGTTTCATATGATACCAGGACCAGTACTCACTCTAGCTCTAAAACTGCTACAGCCTCTGAAAGATCCCACGGGTCTCAGGGGTTTGCTTCTAACTGCTGATCTCCTGTATTAGAGCAGTGAACACCAAATCATACTAATAATTTCTCAACAGCAAACATCCATAACTCAATCCGCTGGTGCCTCTAAGGAAAAAGCAAATGACTACAAACAAAACAAACAAATGAACCCGTCTTCTGTAGCATTTAAGAAGACATTTAGTAGACAAAATAGACATTTTTCCTTCTAAATAATTCAACCACAGACTTTCTGATTGAGCCTCATGTTCCCATGCTTAACGTCTGTACTTTTTGTTGTACTTGACATTGTGACTGTGAGCTCATCACTCTGTCCTGCTCCATGTCTCCAGGCTGATGGACACCCAGGATCAGACATCTTTAGTGGGGACAGGACCGCTGTCCAGGTGAGTCTCACTGATCTCCATTCATTGCAGATAATGTACATAGTGAATGGAGCTGGGAACATCTTTTCCTACCATGCGTTTGTGTCGGATTTAGGTCATTTTTATCTCTTTCCCCAGGCTGTCCCACATGATGCGCTTTGGGAGGAGCAGCGTTGGCCCTGCAGAGTCCAGCAGCCAGAGGACGGAGGACAACACGAGGAGCAGGTGAGCTGCACATCCCACTGCTGGAGGATCTGACCAAGACTTTCAGTGCCATGGCCATTTTCAAAGGGGTCCCTTGACCTCTGACCTCCAGATATGTGAATGTAAATGGGTTCTATGGGTACCCACGAGTCTCCCCTTTACAGACATGCCCACTTTATGATAATCACATGCAGTTTGGGGCAAGTCATAGTCAAGTCAGCACACTGACAGCTGTTGAGTTTGCCATGTTATGATTTGAGCATATTGTTTTATGCTAAATGCAGTACCTGTGAGGGTTTCTGGACAATATCCGTCATTGTTTTATCAGGTGTAATTTATGATTAGCAAGCAAAACATCCCAATATTCTGACAGTGAGTTTATGTTCTCCAGCACACTCTGGTGTGTTGCTTGTGTATAACCTTCACCTTAGACTGATGTAAACCTTTTTTTACATTCTTCTGATATGGACTTGACGTATGTCTTGGTTTCTCTTCCAGTGATGGTCGGTTGGCCCTGGCTGCTCAAAACATGAACAACTGCAACAACAATGATGGGTAAGATGATATATGGATCCTCTCTCACACACACACACACACACACCCTTAATCACACTATTTCACTTTAAATAGAGATAGTGTACCATCTGCTCCAGTAGATATATAATAAACTAAAGAGATTAGAGCAAATTCAATTGCAGGAAACATTTGTTGAATACTTGTATCAACCTCCAGATATGTGAATGTAAATGGGTTCTATGGGTACCCACGAGTCTCCCCTTTACAGACATGCCCTCTTTATGATAATCACATTCGTCATTGTTTGGTGTTGTTAATTGATTTCCAATAATAAATATATACATACATTTGCATAAAGCAGCGTATATGCTCTATTTAAGGGACATTTTGAACAGATAAAAAATGTGCAATTATTTTGCAGTTAATACAGTGCTCAGAGCTTTGGGACGGCTCCTTGTTTTATCTCCTGTAATATACAGTAACATGACAGTACTGTGTCACAGCGCCCCCTTCAGGCTCTCTGACACTACTGAATGACAAGGATCTAAATATTTACCTCACCTGCCTCTGTTTCTGGACATTTACAGTAAAAAAGATGGCAAGACAGAGGAACCAAAAAAGGATGATAAGAAAGACGACAAGAAAGACGACAAGAAGGATGACAAGAAAGACGTCAAGAAAGACGACAAAAAGGATGATAAAAAGGATGATAAAAAGGATGATAAAAAGGAAGAACCGTGAGTACCACACAATCTTTTCTATGTCTGCAACTTTCCATCAGATGGAAATTTTAGCCAAATTGTTCATATTTTTATAAACATTTTCTCAATTCTGACTGACAGATTTGGTATCTTTGGGAACTTTGAAAACCTCTACTACAATTTAAAATAAAGTTCTGTGGATTTGTAAGTAATGTTTAGGTGTCATACTTTTGGAAACAGCTGCAATATTATTATTATTATTTTTATTTCAGGAACAATTCCAAACATGAAATTAGTATGTTAAGCAGTAATACCACTAGCTGTAGTAACATTAAAAGCAATTGTAGAGGTAGTATTCTTGCTATCTGAGGTGTACTTAATCATTTTTTAATCTATAATATTAAAAATCAATGTATGTAGTATGATAAAGGTAAAAATAAAGATCCCAATCTGTAAAAGTCTCTTTGGAAAGACAATTGATCTTTTCTAAACTGGATCATCTGTAGACAGTAGTTTGCAGTCCAGGTAAGGCTGAGTATATGCTGAAATTCTTCAATAAAGAAACAAATATCATACTTTAGTCTCTGTATTGATACCAACACTCTTTATCAGTACCTTAATTTGCTGAATATAAACATGTTTTTTAACAAAAAAATTCTCATTCAGAAAGGAGGTGTGGATCATGGACCCCGCCACAGATATGTACTATTACTGGCTGTGGACGATATCCATCCCGGTGTTCTACAACCTGATGCTCCTGGTGGCCAGGTGTGAATTATATTTAATAATTTAATATTTTCTCTTTACCTTATTGTTGTTTCAAAGGTTGATGTCATGGTTTTGCTTCTCTGCAGGTCTTGTTTTAATGAACTGCAGTATAAGAACACAACGCTGTGGATTGTTTTGGACTACACTTCAGATCTCCTCTACTTGATGGACACCTTTGTTCGAACCAGGACAGGTCAGTGACAGGTGCTGAATGTGTGAAAATTAAAGAGACTGAGTATATATAATAATATTCTAATGTGTCAACAGGTTTTCTGGAACAAGGTCTTCTTGTAAAGGATGGAAAGGTCCTGAAAGAAAAGTACATGAAGACACGCCAGTTCAGATTAGACGTCATATCGATGATTCCCACCGATATCATATTCCTCATAATTGGAATTGACAACCCGGAGTGGAGGTTCAACCGCCTCTTTAGGTTAGGCCGACTCTTTGAGTTCTTTGACCGGACTGAAACTCGAACAAATTTCCCCAACATCTTCCGAATTGCTAATCTTGTACTTTACATCATCATCATCATCCACTGGAACGCTTGCCTCTTCTTTGCCATCTCCAAGACGCTGGGCTTTGGCTCCGACACCTGGGTGTATCCAGACATAAAGAAACCGGAGTATGCTCGCTTGGCCAGGCAGTACATCTACTGCTTTTACTGGTCCACTCTTACCCTGACCACTATTGGTGAGACACCACCCCCAGTCCGAGACATTGAATACTTTTTTGTGGTAGCGGACTTCCTCACTGGGGTTCTGATCTTTGCTACGATTGTAGGCAATGTTGGTGCCATGATTTCCAACATGAATGCTGCACGTGTAGAGTTCCAGGCTAAGATTGACTCTATAAAGCAATACATGCAGTTTCGGAAGGTCACCAAAGACATGGAGGTAAGAGTGGTGAAGTGGTTTGACTACCTGTGGACCGAGGAGAAAACCTGTGATGAGAAGCTGGTGCTGAAGAACCTGCCAGACAAGCTGAAGGCTGAGATAGCCATCAACGTACATCTGGAGACCCTACGAAAAGTACGCATCTTTCAAGATTGTGAAGCAGGCTTACTCGTTGAGTTGGTCCTTAAACTTCAGCCTCAAGTTTTCAGTCCTGGGGACTACATCTGTAAGAAGGGGGACATTGGCAGGGAAATGTATATCATCAAAGGAGGAAAGCTGGCTGTGGTAGCAGATGATGGGGTTACCCAGTTTGTGGTTCTCAGTGATGGGGCATACTTCGGAGAAATCAGCATCCTCGGTATCAAGGGCAGTAAGGCGGGAAACCGAAGAACCGCCAACATCCGAAGTGTGGGCTACTCTGATCTGTTTGCCCTGTCAAAAGACGACCTGATGGAGGCACTCGTTGAGTATCCTGATGCAAAGAATCTGCTGGAGGAAAAGGGAAAGGCCATCCTGATGAAAGATAATCTTATTGATGAGTCGCTGGTCTCTGCTACGGACGCCAAAGACTTGGAGGATAAAGTCAATCGGATCTCAGCCGGTATGGACGTCATGACGGGCAAATTTAGAAAGCTGACCGCCCAGTATGAATCTTCCCAGCGTAAACTCAAACAACGGCTCAGTAATATGTCGAATCAGGTCCGAACCCTCAGAGTAGACGATGAGTAGATCTTGGCTTGGCACTACTACTGCCGGTCTTCTGAGGTCATCCCACGGTACTGTAGGACTCTTTGTACACACCAAATGGCATATGAACACCAGCTGGACAGTGGCCGTCTCCATTCATTATTATTATTATAAGTACCGACTGAATTGTGTCCCTACTGAGTATCAAAAAACTGTCCACATTAGGGTATATTGGTCAGATTCTCAGTCTTGTTTACATCCTTTAAACAGTTGTTCTCGGATCATTTACTCTATTATGCAGTTTCTCAAACACCAAATTTAACAAGTAGACTATGTGATTAAAAATATCCTTTTTCATTTTTATTTGTCATATTCGTAGCATGATTTTTAAAAGCAACACTGTTACCAGAATTATTGTTTCCTGGGTCTGTTTTTCAAGAATGGTTTTAAATAAACTGATTTAAAGTCTGTCTGTGTCAACAACAGTGAGTCAATTAAGAAAGTCAAATATAAGTTATGGGACTATTATAAAAGGGAAAGATAAGTCAAATGTTGACCACATCTATACAGTATGTGACTGATAAGCATGTCCAGCTTATTATAATATTTATTTATACAGCTTATTTTCTGCAATAATCCAAAAAGCCAATGGAACAATCCCATTGGCTTTTTGTGGAGGGAACCAGGGCGATGCCAACTTCCTGGTTGGCCTACAAAAATACGTCATCCCTGCAGCACTCTATTGCTGGTCTCATGCTAGCATTTAGCCCAAAGCACCACTGTATTAGCATGCTAACATGGTGGTCATCACTTCCTGCTACATATCAGCATGTTATCATTGCTATTGTTAGCACATTGCTGGTGTCATGCTAGCATTTAGCCCAAAGCACTGCTGTACAGCATCACAGAAAAGCTAGCTAACAGCTAGCTTGGTTTTAGACTCTTAGCCTTGTTAAAGCCATTAACAACTAAAAGTGGTTCGTAAAGCTTAGCTTCTTAGCCTGATATACATTTAATGCTCCTAATGTAAATATTTGAGTGTATTCAGCAGAAATACTTTAATAGGATAAAACTACATTGACTGGGATCAACAATAAACAGCTAAACATGGGGAATATTCAGGACCTGTGGACTCAAATCAGGATTATAAGGCAATACAAGTTGGAAAAAAAGCTGTCATCTTTATTTAGCATGTTTCCACAACACTGAATAGCCTTTCATCAGTTTGTATCTTTTAGAATGCAACTGTTAAGTCAAACGAATTGATGAAAACTGCTTCCCTTTCCAAGATCAGGTTCACCTTTCACCTTCACAAGGCTCTAGAGCCCTTTCACATGTCCACATGAGCAGCATCTTCAGCATTACAAAACGGAGGTACAGAATAATGTTAAACAGCTGAAACCAGACCTGGGCTCAATAACAGTTGTAAGTAATCCTTAACCTTTGTTTTAACCTACACAGATGATTGAGGTTACTGCTAAGTTGTTAATGGCACAAACATACAGTATGCTGCTGTAGTGACTCCTCAACACAGTCCACTGTTTGTCCGCATTTCCAGGCACTCTGTCCAAAGTTACTCCAATGAAGGCTAAAAACAAGCAACAAAAAGTACCCTCCAACATCATTTAACCCAGGTCCATCTGAAACCATGATGATGAGGAAGTAAGAACAGAAACAATGGCTCAGGGTTGTTGTGGTTGTGTACTGCTGTGCTCTGAGCACTGTGGTTTAGTGGTATGTTGTGGGCACCATGACGCTCACAGGCTGAGCAGAGTTTAAACTAAATTAGATAGTCCTCTTGCAGACACATCACTAAGACAGCAGGAACCTGGTTACACAGATTCAATCTCCAAAGACAACACACAGAACACCCATCTGCTCTGACTGTTGTAGTCCCCGACTAGATTTTAATAGATCAAAATAATATTGTTTTCAATAATCTGGGTCTTGGGTTCAAATCTTTTGAACCACATCTCTTCATCGGTGGAGAGTTCGCTCGGTTGTCATGAAGCTCAGGTGTAATAACCAAAGAAAATAACGTTGGTCACATGACAACAGGTGGTTGTATAAGGGGAGAGATGGTAACCTCTGTCTTTGACTACTGGTCCATGAACTTTGACCTCTTCCCAGTGGATGGTGTTCACACAGACAGTTGATTTTTTCTGTTTGTGGTGTTCATTCAGTCTCTTGACATTAAACCGAAACAGATCAAGGAGGACGCTCACATTCTAAACCATCTTTGAACAGAAACAGGGGCTACCATCTACCCCCCATGTATGACCACTTGGTATCCCGTGATTGAAGATTCATATGTAGGTCAATGTAGGCCATCCGCCACTTTGGCAGGCAGGGATGGGAATAGAGAACCGGTTCCTAGTTGTTTGATTCTACGGCATCTCATGCCTCCATGACTATCGATTATTCCGTATAGTTGATGCTTTCCGACAGTTAGGCAAACACAATGAAGCAACGCCATACGCACGCTGTGTGTTGTTTCAGTTTGTTTGGGACCGGAGCCATGGCGGAGAGAAAAAAAAGCGTTCAAAAGCATGGTGCTACTACTACTAAACCATAGGGGACGCACTCTGTTTTTACCCTGATAATGCTTCACTGTGAACAACAAATCTGTGTTGAAATCGCCAGGAGGAGAGTTAGTTAACGTTACCTGTCCCGCTTGGTTAAATAACGGAGCTACTAATGTTAACATTGACTTATAGTATGGTGCGTTCAAGCTCTGTTCAGTAAACATGAGTATTGGACCTGAGGTCAAGTCTGAGCCAGCTCATTTACTGATGATGAGATGTGGTTTAAATGCTGTAATAGCAAATCTGAATAAGGGAAACTGTTAAAACAGCTTAACTGGAGTATGCAGGGTTAACGGGGAGGGGTCAAAAAAGTTTTACCTAAATTATCTCAACCACTTATTTAGAAGTAAAACAAAAGGTAATTGTTAAAAGGACCAGTGTGTGTGTGTGCACATTTTACTTTTTCGATGACCGTGTTCAAAATGATGCCATAGTTTGGGATTTTTTAGTGTATTTTTCACACTGTTCAAGGTCGCCATTGGCTTCCGGTATGAAAATCTACAGGCAGACTCTTGAAATGAGCTTCTAATCCATCACAATGAACATGTACATGTATAATATACATAATAATATACACAGGCTTCGTCCGAAATTGCATACGACTACAATTTGTGTAATATTGTTCAACATACTTTTGTGTGTTATCATTTTGGACGCAGTAATTTACGGCGTCACTTCCTGAGAGCCTCCACGTTGCATTGTGGGATATTTATGCCTCCGTAGAGTCCAGCGTTGCATACTGTAATATTTTACCAGAAATAGTATGCAATTTGCGTACTATTGGTTTCATACTAAGGTTTTGGGCATACTAAAATATCACATACTGTTTTAGCTACGACATGACAATCACATTTATTTTGACTTTCAAATAAGTGGTGTAAACAATTTGGTTAAACTGTAGATGTGTTTAAAACCTGTTTGGGTGTCTGCTGCTCGCCCTAATGCACTCCACTGACAGTGTCAAAGTATAAAGCCTGTGTGCAAGAACATCATGCAGCCATTACTCAAATTCTTTACAGGTACAGCCTGTTCAAATAAACAAAAATAGAACTATCAGAAAGATCTGCCTGTTCTGTGGGAGGAGGATTTCACAGTTGATATTCTAATTAATGATGTTGAACAGAAGAAGTGCTATTAAACACTCTTTGTTCTCCATAGACAGTGGTTACACCTGTTTTCATTCACACTGACTGTGACAGATCCAAATCTGATCACAGTGATGTGTCCACACAGTACCGTCTCCCCCAGAGTCACAGAAGACAATCAATATCAATGCTATTCAGCACAGAGGTACGTAGGTCCGGGTCATGTTTAGACTGGAAGCCGGCGGACACAGTTAGCCTAGCCTTGCTACATATGTTGAACTAAAAGAGACAATGTGACGGCTATGGAGGAGCTGGATTTGTTTGTTCAACACAGCTAGGTTAATGGTTTCTGTCTTCCTCCAGTCTTTGAGCAATGCTCAACTGGATGCAATCGAGATTACGTTTACACCTCTCACTTGATGGTGGATAAGATAGTGAACAAGCACATTCAAGGACCAGTGTGTAGAATTTAGGGGGATCTATTTTGCAGAAATGGAATATATTATTCACAACTATTAGTGTATAATCATCTGAAACTTAGGGTGCTTTCACATCATGGACCCGGGCCCGGATCAGAGTACACTTGTCCCCGAGAGTCCAGTTCTTTTGATAAGTGTGAACGCTCCGTACCCGAGCACAGTTCATCAATCCGTGCCCTAGTCCTCTTGAAAAGGTGGTCTGGAGTACGTATCATGCGTACTCGAGTACGGTTCACATCAGGTGTGAAAGCCAAACGTACCAAAACACGGAAGTGGACCGCTAGTTAACGCGGGTAATGTTAGCGAGTAGTTTCGAAGTGCAGGCTTTTTTCAACGCCGCCGATCTCCTCCGATATACATATAAAATTGTTTTATATCTATGTCTGTATATGCGCGCAGCATGCGCCGATCTCATCCTCTGAACTGCAAGGCCGTGGGTGATAGAGCAGGAAAGCAGGCGAGAGGTTCCTTAAAGTATAGACAATATTAGGCGATGTTTATTTTATTTAGCTAATTTAATGTTCTGCCTCCGTAGAACGAGAGCCGCTCAGCTGCTCAAAAACAGCGTGTAAAGTGGGGTGGGGGGGCAATCGTACTCGGGCACGGTACGAAGCAATCGTACCTAATATGAAAACGCCCTAAGAATCATTGTGTTTTCGTTAGCTTAGAATGAGCCCTCCCTATCTACATAGGGAGCGGTCCTCTTCACGGAGTCCGCCATGTTTCTACAGTAGCCCAGAATGGACAAACTAAACTCTGACTTTTGGGAGGGGTGAGTGGAGAGGTATTCGGTTTGTTGCAATCTGCAACCACACCGCTAGCTGGCACTAAATCCTACACATTGCTCCTTTAAATGTTGTTTTCCCATCTCTCATAAGCACATATCAGAGAGAGATCAGATCAAACCACAGATTTACACTGGTAGGAACGTATCAGGAGCTTCTCTGAGACTCAGTAGCTTCAGGATTGACTGACCCTGGGTTGCAGCTTTGACATAACAATCAGTTTGTTCAGATTGTGCTTAGATTACTATCCTCACTTGTCCAGCGTCCGATCACAGTGCCAGCCTGCCCACACTTAGACCTGTCAGGTCATATGTCATGTTGTATTAAAATGACAGGTGTAACCACAGCCAGAGACTACAGATCACAAGGTACCAAAGCTTTGTCAGTGACAAAGTACACGCTGCCTTCTTGACTCCACATAGATAGACTGGGGTTCTATTGAACAGACACTCTGCATGACTAAGCCAGAAATAGATAACACCAAGTGCTCACTGGGCTTTCACCTCTCAACTGACTGTATAGGTTGGCACAAGAAGAGCTCTTTGCCTGTATCTGAGAGCATCATCAGTGACCGGTCTACATGTGTACATCCTCCAAAATGTGTCACAATACGGTATTTCTAACCGCACTGATATATAAATACTTTTTTTTTATTTAGAATCGTCAACACAGGAAGACATGGAAATAAAATGCTTCAAACAATCATGGCAACCTGTGGCCAAAAAATAAACATTCTGAAAATGTCTAAGTGCACTTACACAGCTCTGACAAGATTTTAGTCTAACCTGCGGTGGTGCCCCCCCCCCCCCTCCCCCCGAGGAAACAAAAACAGCTATTTCATAATGTGCCATTTTGGACCAAATTACTTTCTAAATGCTTACCTTGATCAAACATGGACTTGGTAGAAACAATAGGCGATGGCTGTGAGTGGAATGGTCAGCGAGAGCTCTTTCTCTGTGGGCAATACAAGATTTTGTAGTAGCGACTACTCTAAAACTAGATTTTCTCTGTCTGTGTCTACTTTAACACATTTTTGTTCAATAAATGGGGTTTATATTGACTTATTATTGTCCCAAATGTACATTTAACATTAACCCTCCCCCTTTCCCCAAGTAGGGAAGCTATCACAACAGGCAGGCATGAAAAATAACCCATTTTAACCTTAAAATAAATAATAAGGAAAATGATCCTCTCTGTACAAAAAAAGACGGGGATGCTGCTGCACATTCACATAATGTGGATGTGGGGGGGTTTGATCAGGAGGTCTCTGTGCTTACACTGACTGATGTGGGATGATGCAGGCACAGTAGAAGAACTACTGGAGCGCTCTATCGGAACCATTTCTCCTCTTTCATGACTTGACTCAAAACATACTCTGGTCTGTCTTTTGTCACCTTTTAGATTGTGTCTGATAAAGGAAGGGCAGGGCAGGGTTTGATGGGCTTTCTGAGAAGGAGTCCGTTTTGCTGTGTGTTTGGAGCAGGGGCTCAGAGCATGCCAAACCCTTTGGCATAAGTGATGGCTTTCAGCAGTCTTTCCTTCAGCTTCTCCTTGTTGCTGTACTCAGGCAGCAGCAGCACATTAAAGCAAGTGTGAGACGTCGGTAACCTGCCGAGAGAAAACAACACACAGCTGGTCACTTTCCCTGACTGCACACACCAGCGTCAAACAGAAAGCCTTTAAGAAACATGTATGGACAAATGACTTCTGAATTGTCATAATGGTTTGTATCAATGTCAATGCGGCTCCGACCGTGAGCTTACAGCACCACTCGCTTGGACCTCGCCGCTTCCTGGAGTCTACAGCAGCGTGGTGACGGAGGCAAAGCTCCGCTATCGGGGGCACGGAGCTCTCCACCTCACGCCGGAGCTCCGACTGCAGGTCGAAGGCGGCAGCGAAGCCGGATTTAACGGCCGGACCACACGGGGAACGTCAGCAGCGTGTGGCGGCAGCGGAACCTGTTGTTTTTTTTATTTCCGCGTCAGTGTTAACAGGTTAGCAGCACACAGCCCGCATGAGCAGTGCGGCTCGGCTGCGTCTCTTCTAGAGATTCGAGGTCTCGCCTATTTTTACTGCGAGTCGCGTGCGCTTCACAGCAACAGCTGACAGTGAATGTGATCTTTTGACTTTATGTTGACATCATACCAGCAACATTAGTACAGTTTCAATGTTTGTATCTGTAGAATATGTCACGCCACACGCGTGAGACACGCAGCAGTTCAGCGAGGCAGCTGTCCCGTGCCCTGTCTGTCCCGGCCATAATGGTACGTGTCCACAGCCTCCCCTCCGTCCTTTCCACACTTCCCATTCATTGTCTATGTAAGCAGCCGTGCAATGCATTCTGGTAGCGTGGCGGCGCGATCCGAGAGATGTTGAGTGTTGATGGAGCAGCTACATAGCCTGGCACTGATCGATCCAAGCTCCATTCAAAAAACAAGCAATTTAAAAGTTGTTTGATTGTCGTCTTGCAAACAGACTTGACAAAGCATGAATTCAGAGTTTTTTTACTCGCGTGAGTAAAGCGAGGAGAAAATTCGCTTCTCTCTAGGTGTGAATACAACGTTAGGCGTTACAAAAAACACAGCCTCCTCATTCAATTCAACGTGAAGTGCTGCCACAGAGAAAAAAGAAAAGCAGGTCCGTTTTCATAGCTTGCTGGGTGCTATTTAACTGTTTCCTAAAGCAAAGCGTAGGAAGCAGGTCAACCAGGTTCACGTGTTCATTAATGCAATGAAATGATTATGACACATTGGCACATCAAAAGGGACATCCCTATATTAAAACCATTGGATGAGAGTGACCAGAAAGGGACGCAGTTAATTAAAAATCAAATCAATCACTCTAAGGAACAGAAAGTCATGAATCTTCAATAAACATGACATGAGTAGATTACAGGCAGAGCAGAATGGATGGAGGTGGCTGACCTGTCGGTGTCGGGGCCGTTCTTGGCGATGATCATCTTCAGCTTGCCCAGCCCCCCCACAGGTGCTCTGTCAGTGCCGGTGGTGAACTGCAGGAAGAAGCGCTTCTGCTCCTCACCAAACGAGTGCAACGTCTCCCAAAACTCCCTGCGATGCAAACAAACATCCCCGACAGTCAGAGAGAGGGCAGTGTTAACGTTTCAAAATAGAAAGGATCCAATGGAATTAATACCAATGCTCTTGTATAAGATTGACAGAATGACGGACAACGAGAAAGTCTCACGCAACCACTGCTTCTACCGTCCAAACATTTCAACTTACAGGAAGGGTGATACCTCAAATGTGACAGGGAACATGTTTCCAGGTCAGTAGGGTCTTGCACATTGGGTATGCATTCAAACCATATTCAGAATTTGTGGGCACATACTGTACCTACAAACACAAATACGTCCTTACTTGATGATTCGAGAATCTCTGTTGTAACCTCCATCGTATTCTGTTGTTTCTTCAAGTGCTAGAAAGTCCAGGTTCTGCAGTATGTGACAAAGACAACACATGGATGGAAATTAAGCATTTATTTAAACAACTTACTAACAATGAAACAGTCAATTGTCTGGTAACATATCTCACCCTGCTTCCACAGATCAGGAGCTCGATTTCCTCTGGTCTGAACAGGTATTTGAGCGGAGACTCGTTGGTGACCATGTGGAAGCCTCTCCTGAAAGCTTTGAACTGCTTCTCCACACTTTTGTTCAGCATGTACTCCGCATACTGAGCCACAAACTCCTGCAAAAACACATCAGCAGGGACAGTTACTGGTTAATGTCCAAATCCTGAGGGGCACTTGAGCCTTTCAAGGGAACATTTTCCCACTTAGCCTAGTGGTATGTAGCCTTGAAGATAGCTTTGTTTTTATTTGACACAGTTTGTAGGTGATCCAACAGCAACATACATTATCAGAAAAAATATCCCTGTGAAGAATCTGCAGATCTCACAGGAATCATTAGATAAAAATACTGAAAACTCTCCACTCTTAAAAATCTGACAGGACGCCGAAGGTTTCCTTTCGGAGGTTGTAGAGGGCTCAGTTTTAAAGCTAGAGATACTGGCATTATTGCAAAGGAGGCTAAATAACGCTCCAAATTTACGCTAAATTTTGGTGAGGAAAAGCTGTCATGGCCATTTTCAAAGGGGTCCCTTGACCTCTGACCTCAAGATATGTGAATGAAAATGGGTTCTATGGGTACCCACGAGTCTCCCCTTTACAGACATGCCCACTTTATGATAATCATATGCAACTCATAGTCAAGTCAGAACACTGACAGCTGTTGAGTTTGCCATGTTATGATTTGAGCATATTTTCTATGCTAAATGCAGTACCTGTGAGAGTTTCTGGACAATATCCGTCATTGTTTTGTGTTGTTAATTGATTTCCAATAATAAATATATACATACATTTGCATAAAATAGCATATTTGTCCACTCCCATGTTGATAAGAGTATTAAATACTTGACAAATCTCCATTTAAGGTACATGTGAACAGATAAAAAATGTGCGATTAATTAACTATGGACAATAAAGAATATTTAATAAAATAATTAGTTGCAGCTACTACTTGCAGCTTGCCAGTCATATATGCTCTAAATGTCATGGTGGTCCTGGAAAATAACTGCTTTAGTAGGCTGCAGTGAGACAGACTGCAGGTTGAGGCTGCATCCATCCATTAATGACTGTCAGAGGGAGTAAGTATAGCCACAGCCAGTCTTGCTAGTGCAAAATAAGATCTATGAATCCTTAGGACTCTAGTCTAAGGAAAAGACCTCAAGAAAAGTTAATAGTTTTGTGTTTGGCTCACCTTTCTGTTTTCATTTGTGACTGGAATCTTGTCCCCATTTTCCCTTAAATCATACATGAGTGGGTTCCCAAACAGGTCTGTCTGGGAGATCTGGAAAGTGATCATCATGTCCTCCTCCACGCTGCCCTCGTACTCCAGCAGCTCCTTCAGACTCTGGTATAGAACCTTTCCAACACAGTTCAGCACAGTCACATATCATATTCAGCATTGCTCATCATATGGCTGTTCAAACAAGTGAACATCCAGCACCAAACTCTGGCAGTGTTGAAAGTGTGTGGATTTGCTCCACAGCTACAGAAATGATTCAGCTAAAGAGCAATCAGAGCATTTGATGAGGTAGTTCTTACCGGGTTGGCATCAGCCAAGTCCCTGAAAGTTCCTTTCTTGCCCATCAGCTTCCTATAGACCACCATAGGAAAGTGGACGTCCAGAATACAGTTGTTATAGATGGCCAGACCGAGAACGATGCCGATCAGAGTGTACTGGCCCTCATTTTCTAATGATGACGGGTTGAACCAAAACATTTTGGTGCGCTCGTCATATGTGAACATGCCTGCAGGAGGAATAGAGGAAAAAAGTGTAAATTATTATGTATATAAATATATATATAGGGCCATCCACATGAAGCACACTGGCAACGCTTCCTCTCGGTTTGATTAACACTTTGCCTGACAGTGATGTGATGTCAGCTGCCAATCAGGAGAGACGCTCTATATAGCATTAGGTTTCATTACCGAACTATGACCACTGTGTCACTTTTTACGACAGTGTGGAAATCTGACATATTCACATCATGATGAGGTACTACAACATGAGCCTTACAAGTAAAACCTCAGACTCAGTGCTTGCGTAAGACTTTGTCGTCATTTTGACGACAAGGGTGCAGCAGACGAGAGAGAAAGACACTGTTTGTTCAGCTCGCAGTACTTTTATAGCTTCTAACTGAATCTCCTGCTTCCCTGTTTGTACTTTCAAATATCTGCTTTATTTTACGGTTTCGCTTTCAGCTGCATAGGAGTTGTGTTAAGTTGCTGCTGATGTAAAAAAACAACATTTCCTGATTTTGCTGCTTCATAATAAAAGCTTTTAATAACAATATAGCTGATTATTACAAAAAGCAGAGAGAAGAGGAGGCTGGTGGGGAGGGAGAGACAACGAGAGGGTCAGACTCACTCGCCACTGATGATGAAGGTGCAGGCAGGGAAAGACCGACTGAACCAGTGTTATTGATTAATACCAGTGGAAAAACTACTGGATCTTTTACTTAAGTAAAAGTACTAATACCACGTCCATGCATTAAAAATATTAAAAATATAAAAAAATAAATGATACATTAAATTAAATTTCAAATAGGGATGAAATGGTGTCCTGAAAATGCTCTCATTGCCACTGCTCGACTTGCAAACATGAGCACTACAATGCAATTATGTACCACTCTAACTGAAAATGAAAGTGGTGAACGTTATTACCCTAACTGTCCTTTGTAAATTTCCATTATAGTTTGAGAGTTACTTCCCGTTCAACTTTGACACTCTAGTTTTGCGCACACACACAGTTTTACAGTGCAATAGAATCATTTTCCAGGACATTTCAGCTGTAACCAGCTGTGTTCACTTCTCAGTAAGGGGCTTAGATCATTTGATTAAACCAGCCTTGCAATGCCACATAGAATCTGTTGAATATCTGCCGCATATCTCAGCACTTCAGTTGGTTAGTAAAACAGTATCATTCTTGATGGGAATGAAACCTGTGAAAATAAAAACCAGTGTTTTCTTTAACCTGCAGAATCACTATAGCCCACAAGAAGGCTTGCGATTACCGATTACATGACTTTTTTTGTTTTGTCGGACAACGGACGGTACAATTATAAACTGAAAGTGTCTGCTCCGGCTCCGTACGGCAGCAGCAAAAGAGCTGCAGCACAGTTAGGAGAGTTGGCCAACAAGACCTTGGCAGAGGATTTAGTATCAAAACAAAGAGCAAAAGCGCCTATTTGGCAATATTTTGGACACACAAACCTTTAACTGAGGAGATTTGTGACAAATTTTCTAATTTTGTGCATTTGCCCAGATCTGCTTGTCTCTTTGTACTGCAAGAGAGACTGGTTAAAGCTCTCTGCGTAATCTTGTGCACACAGCTTAGATGGCAGCTTATTTTGGTTAATGCAGCAAAATGCATGGCTAGTAGTAACAAAGGTATAAATGGCAAATGTAGTGAAGTTAAAAGAAGATTACGGGCCCAAAAAAAAGTAAAAGTTTTAAAAAGGACCTTGAAAAGTTACCGTTCCTAAATAGATAAAATACTTTTTTACTCATTTGCGTTACTTGTAACGAGTTACACCCACCCCTGGATTCCTACTCATGCAATTAGCTTTGCAACATAGATGCTAGTTGTTGTGCGTTTCCTTACCAATATCTGGGTTGAAGATCTCCTCCACCACCAGCTGGAAGAATTCTTTGGAAACACCTCCTTCATCAACACCTTGCTCTCCTTCAAACTCGACATACAGCTGCTTCTTCAAGTCTGCAGGATTCTCCATTGCTATCATTTCCAGCTGCAGAGACACAAGAGAAAGAGATCAGTGCAATGTTTTCAGAACAAATGTATTAAAAATAGGGGCACTTATAATAAGTGTATGTATTGAACCGGCGCACACGTACCCTGACCAGAGCATCGTCGATGATGTGGTCTCGCCGCACTTTGAGCCTCAGGTAGGGATTGAGCTGTTGACCCTGCACCAAACTGTAGAGCACGGTAATACGCCTCTCGCTGTACATGCGGATGCGGTTGTCGTAGTACAGACCCAGGTTCTTGGTGACAGCATTCAGGATGAAGGGGCAGGTCATAAAGGAGAACTTGTTTTCAGTTTCAACCTTAAAGAAAGTGTAGTCCTTGTCCATCTCCAGCACCTCGTTTAGAGGCTCATTGACAAACTCCTCAAAGGCAATGAGCGGCCGTCGGCAGTCGTTGGTGCGGATCCCCAACTCCGTCTCCAGCGGGTCCACCCGAGGGCCCTTCTTGTTCCGCCGTTCCTCTCCCAGCAGCTCCTGCAGGGTGAGCTCGCTCGACTCTGGGATGGGCTCCTCGTCCTCTTCCTCGTTGTGCTCCATGTCGAGGTCGCCGCCCAGCACATTTGCATAGTAGACGATCTTCAAGCACTTGGTGGCTGCCACCACTGCGTCATCATCGTTGACCAGGTTGCGGCTGTTGAACTCGTTACTGATCACCTTGTAGGTAATGAGCTGCTGGAAGGTCTCCACCATGCGCCGAATCTGCTCTGCGCTGTAGTGCGACCACAAGCGTGCCAGCTTGGCCTGAGCTGCCAGTGGGAGTTTGCTCGTGGCCTTGCAGAACTGTGGGAGGGCGATCTCTAGGTACTCTGGGCTGTGGAGGTTGCTGTTTTCCATCACTATAACAAACAGGTTCAGGTAGTTTGGGTCTCGTGAATACACATTGTGGTACGTCAGATCGCACTCTACGTTGGGTGAGAGGTAGACCAGCGCATTCAGGAAGGCGGCTTCTATCTTCTCATTGGACAGCAGGCGCTCGTAGACCCGCCGCACTGCATCAATGTCCACCGACACCTCATCAGGGGCCAGCTTTTGGACATCATTTTCCCCTGAGGATCCCTCTCCTAGCCTTGATGATGAAGAGGAGGCGGGGGAGTCCTCCTCCATAGCTGTAGCAGAACAGGCGGCGGCTTCTTTCTCATCCTCATCCTTGTCCTCATCCTTACCTTGGAGGGACTTGAGCTCCTCCTTAGTGTGAGGTTTGGACCTCCGGAAGCTCTGCACCAGGCCCTCAGCGCTGGAGAACACCCTACCTATTACCCTGATCAGAGGCGAGTAATCTTCCTTCTCTCCACAGATATCCAAGATCTCATACACCTTCTCCTCTGTCAGGTAATTTACATCTATATACAGAATCAAAAATTACATGGTTAAATGAAAGGAAAATAAAACTGATTAAACAGTCATAAACGGTATGAATGTAACAGCATATTCTGCTCATTTCATTCATCAATAGTGTGACTACTCACCTTTGAAATTGTCCCGTACAGAGTGGACATCTTTATGGTTCAACTTCCTGTTGCTGCAGGCTGAGTTGCTGTGAGTGCTGCTCTCCAGGTAGGCTGAGGCAGTGACTTTCTTTGAGGGGTGGGGGTCACATAGCTTAGCGTTGACCTTGTAGAGCTCCAAGGCTTTGACCGCCGCCGCGTTGTTATCCATGCGGTTGAAGCCGACTGAGGAGGCACACCATGAGTTGGAGCATGACTCATTCCCACAGCCCTCTGTTAACTGATGGTAATAGCGCTCTATTAGATGTTTGGCAGCTGCTCGCTTCCTGCGTTCAGAGGTAAGACACAACAGATTATAAATACTGCGTGAATCCGCTTTTTTATCATCATTATCATAAACAGCAGTTAGTACAATATGTGATGGATGGTATAGAGAATGATTCCCATGTTTACAACTTAGGAATTATTTTTCTATTTTCATTTCACCTGACAAGTTGTCCTTCACGGGGGACGTAAATCGATCTAAAATCGATTTGCAAGGTAAATAATCTATTGTATCGATACTAAGAATTTGCACCTTGTATTTAAGCACGACAAACGTTATATGGATATATTTTTTATCAATCTTGATAGTAAAGAAATGTTTAACGTACTCCAGTTCACTCTCCCTGTGTACAACGTCATCGACATGCGCCATCAGCGCCAATCTCAGAAAGACGACAACAAAACGAAGGATGGCTGATGGCGAGGAAGAGATTTTCAAGCCGTGTTTGAGGTCCAGCGTGTGGAAACATTTTGGCTTTTGCAAAACGGGAGATGTCCTTGATAAATCGCTTGCTGTTTGCAGAATATGCAAAGGCCGGATAAAATACAACGGCAACACGAACAATCTTTCCACGCAACTACTGAGTGCACTTTATTTTTTGTTATATATTATTGCTCTACCTTTTGCTTTGAAAATGAGAACAGAAGCAGGTGTTTAAACCAATATTCATTCGACCTGAAGAGAAGTTGGTTTATTTTATTTTTTTGTTAAATATTTCACTGCCTTGTATCTTGAGAACTGAAGCAGCAGGTTGTGAAGTTGCACTTTTTATTATTTTCAAATAAAAGGTGTATGTATTTGCCATTAATCGTTGTGTTTACTTGTTTATAGTCATAATTAATTTATCCCTGATTCCCTTACAAGAAAAACTTTGAGGAATCCTGACCTGCACTGTCTAGTATCCAGCTATTTATTTCACAGTCAAACTGATTGAATTTTTGGCAAAGAAATTTACAGTATAGATTTCAAGTCATTGAATCGTATCGTATCGCTCTAGATGAGCCAAATATCGCCCTTGAATCGTATCGGAACCATGGAAAGTTATGCATATCGTGTCGTTACACCCCTAATACTTAGTGCTCAGCACTGCAACAGGATCAACATGTCAGAAAAAAAGACCTCTTTGATATTAGCACGCTAGTGTCAGTTTTTTGTTTCAGAGTTCTATCACTATGGTTCTGGTTCACCTCGTGCATATAACATAGTCATGTTAACACAATAACAACCCAGTCAAAGGAGCTTTGACAGCAAGGAAGGAAAACAAGAAGTGAGAACAGACAGTGGTGGTGTGAGCTGCTGATGTGGAAGTGCAGTGATAAACACATGCTCACACACACCTAACAGTATGCACTAGTATAAAATGAGTTTGACTTACATTCGGCTTGCTTCTGGGTTTTCTATTTCAGGCTCCTCGTATTCTCTGATTGAACAGCAGACAATAACAATTTAGAAATTCAGCAGAGGTCACACTGTGCTGCATTAACAACAAATACTCTCTCTTTACAAATTGCAAAAGGAAAAGGACATGCTAGATAAAAAAGCAACATTAGAGTGGGTGTCTTAGTTTAAAATGATCTGGACCACAGTCAGTGTATTGTATATATTATATATAAATGTGGAGCCACAGTTCATAAGTGGTTCCTGGTTGCTAGTGAAGCAGGAGAGATGACAGGGACCTCACTTAGCTAGCTAACGTAGCTAAACCTAGCTAGCACTTATAGGCCTTATTTCAACTATTATTAATGCTTCCAAAGTACAAACATATTCACTTTTTAAATCAACTAATGCTTACTATAAACTTTCTAATTATACTGATAAAAGCAACACAGCTATAACATCCACAGAGCTAGCAGCAACATGTAGCTAGGTAGCGGTTCTGGTAGCATCCCCCTCATCCCCGGTGTTTCCTGATTTCCTCCCCCACCTCTGAGCTCCTCCTGCGGGGCTCGTCTCGGCCTGTGGTGGCGCACACTCGCACTCCTCCTTCTCCTCGGGATTCATACGAGACTTTCTCCTCAGTTGTTTGTTATCCTGCTGCTTCCTGTGAATCTGTCGAGTCCTCCACGGGTCGGTCACCACTTCGACAGCACGCAGTCTAAACGAGTAGTCTTTTATTCAAAACTTCATCAACGGCCTTCCCACATCAGGCTCTCTGCGCTGCCCGAGGTTCACCGCCATCTTGACTTCACCGTCAACCCGCGTCCCACAATGCAACGCGTTCCAGCTACCAGACCTGCTGGAATGGATCACATGGAACTGGACTCACTCCTCACATTCACCATGATGCATGAATCTGTTTATATTTTTATACTATGTTTAATTCTTGTTTATATCTTATATTGTATATTGGTAGATTTCAATTTTTTATTATTATTTTATTCTTTTAACACTTTAATTATTCAAGATTTAACTGATCTTAACATTCTTATTCTTAATTTATATTTTACCATTACTCTGAGCTTGAGAGTGTGCTGTGGCTAATGTTCATTCATTCATTTTGATAAGTGTTCTATTTTATTTTATTGTTTTGAACTATATATAGTACTGTGTGTCAGCTCTTTATTATTTATATTGCACTTTGTATTTATTATTGTATTTATTATTGTATTGCACTGATCCTGGGAAACGCACTTTCTTTCTGCCTGGCAGAATGACAATAAATGGAATTGAATTGAATTGAACAAAAGATTCAAGATTCAAGATTCAAGATGTTTATTGTCACGCCGGTTATACAGGTACAATCGTGTGAAATGCTTTTTCCTGGGAAGCTCCATTAAGAAAATAAACAGTAGGTTAAGTAGCAAAGAATAACATAATAAAATAAAGTGAAAATAAAAATCTACCTACCGCACCTAATTTTTAGATGTATCATTTCTTGTGATTTATCTACTGCACTACTGATTCATGTGCAATATATGTACTATTATTACTGTGCAATAACTCACTGATTTGATTGTACTGTATACTGCCTTGACCGTACTGTAATTGTATTGTATATATTGTATCATAGGCCAACATTTCTAGTTAGATATATATATATATATATATTTACTTTTCTTTTTTAGATATATATATATTACTTATTTTATAGTAGTTTAGGTTAAACTTCTTTTATACTGTATGTTATGAGTGATTGCACCATCAGGACTGCTTCAAATTTCGCTGTACTCTGTGTAGTGACAATAAAGGAATCTTGAATCTTGAAATTTGAATCTATAAACACTATAATCATTAACAAATTCTTAATATAGTATATAAAATGTTAAAATGTGTGCAACAATAATTAATAAGGTTAATAAATACTTTACTTATGTAATCGGAATTTAATTGTTATTGTCTCTTATCAGCTATGATACAGTATATAATTATAAACTTATTATTTCATATTACACAAACTACTGATAAAATAACAGAAATTATAGCATTACTAATAATTTGTAAACAATCATTGTTAACAGTAAAATAACTATTAACTAAATGTAATCAACTACGAATTTACCATATACTGTATGAATGATGGTTATTATAAAGTGTTCCCCCTGCTGTGTTCTGACTCCGTGTGTCCATGTAATGCCAGCAATTAATTGGCATTAATTGGCATATACTTTAGAGAATACAGCATATTTGCCCTCTCCCATGTTGATAAGAGTATTAAATACTTGACAAATCTCCCTTTGAGGTACATTTTGAACAGATAATAAATGTGCGATTAATCACGATTAAATATTTAATCGACTGACAGCCCTAATTTTAACCCATGCACAATATAAATTATTTTAGAATTTACTGTTAAAATCTAAAAGGACCTCTACTGGTGAGAAGAAGTAACCAGCCAAGTCAATAACTAGCTTTTTAGCCACACATATCAAAGACAAGTATGATTACCCGCTGTCTCTCCCACTGTGAGGGAAGTGTGTTTAACTGCCATGTGTTGAAGTTCAACTCTGTAATTTAAAACGTGCTTTATTTCCAATCTGAAATATTAAAATCATCAAAAATGCAGAATACAATAGAGTTTATGCATTACAACATGTTTCATAAAAATATAAAACCTGTGAAGTAAAGCTGAGTGTGCATCACCTCCCCAGATCCAGCTGAATAGTCTTCTGCAGACTGGCTATGCTGGCGTCCAGAGCTGCCAGGCCGTCTCTGAACGCCGCCTCGTCTCTGGTGTCAAAGGTCGACCCTGACCTCGTGCTCCAATCGGACCACACAGATTCCACGTCACACTGGGACAGACACCTACGTTCCTTCTCCAGGCGCCACCCACATGACTGGACTTCATCTGGACGGTGACGGGCTGATTCTGCAGGTTTGTCCCCTTTGTGAGATCTGACATCAGGACGGGATAAAGTGTCTCTCAGCAGCACTGAGGTCAGTTTCTTCTGCTCTAGTGTGTCTCCGTCTCTCTCTGCAGCCACATGCTCAGTGTGTGTTGGCTCCAGCTGACCCAGAGACATCAGGAACTGGGTGATGCGGTCTGTGGTGGGCTCTGCTGGATCGGGTCTGTGCTGCTGTTGGTTAAAATGTTGTTTTGCTGGCAGAGTGTCAACAACTGTCGGACAATTTGATAAATCGTGGATCCGAAGAATCCTGAAACAGACAGAGGAGAGGAGAAACTGGAGGGGGCTTCATGCTGAAGTTCTCATACATTTCCTCTATAGAAGGCATTTTTGTAGTCGAGGTACTTTCATTCATTCATTCATTATTTGTAAACGCTTATCCTATGCAGGGTCACGGGGGGGGGGGGCTGAGCCGAGCTGACATTGGGCGAAGGCGGGGTACCTTCTGGACAGGTCTCCAGACTATCACAGGGCTGACACATAGAGACAGACAACCATTCACACTCACAATCACACCTACGGGACATTTAGAGTCAACAATGAACCTAACCTGCATGTCTTTGGACTGTGGGAGGAAACCTGAGAAACCGGAGTAAACCCACGCTACCCCGGGGCCTCTTACCAGTTGGACGTGCCCGGATAAACCTCCAAAGGGAGGCGTCCAGGAGGATCCTGATCAGATGTCTGAACCACCTCAGCTGGTCCCTTTCGACGCGAAGGAGCAGCAGCTCTACTCCGAGCTCCCTCCGGATGTCTGAGCTCCTCACCCTCTCTCTAAGGCTGAGCCCAGCCGCCCTACGGAGGAAGCTCATTTCGCCGCTTGTATCCACGATCTCATTCTTTCGGTCACTACCCAAAGCTCATGACCATAGGTGAGGGTTGGAACGTAGATGGACCAGTAATCAAGAGCTTTGCCTTCCAGCTCAGCTCCCTTTTCACCACAACGGTCCGGTACAGCGCCGCACCGAACCGCCTCCGGCTCCATTTTACCCTCACCGGTGAACAAGACCCTGAGATACTTGAACTCCCTTGCTTTGGGCAAAGACTCACTCCAAACCCGGAGGACGCAATCCACCGTTTTCCGGCAGAGAACCATGGCCTCAGACTTGGAGGAACTGACTCTCACCACAAACCGCCCCAGTGCGTGCTGAAGGTCACGGTCTGATGAAGCCAAAACCCCCCCACCTACACACATTTTTACACAGAAACCCCCACACACACAGGCCTACCTTTTAAGATTTCCTATCTCTTCCAGTCTTTGTTGGGCGAGTAAAGCCAACTCAGTCTTCTCTCGCTCGCTGTCCAGCAACCTGCTTCTAGTGGCCTCCAAGTCTACACACACACACCATATAACTTCATTAACACATTTACATTACATAATAACTCTTCACCACTGCCCTTCTATATAAATATGCAGACGTCTTGATTGGTCTATCAGTAGGGATGTCAAAGTTACACCACTAATTTCTTTAACGCATTAACACAACTTCCGATATTTAGCTTGTTGCGGGCTCAGTTTTAAAACTAGAGTGAAGATACTGGCATCATATGGAACTAGAAAACCTAAAGAATCCATTGGTACCAACCATATAATAATGAAACAATAGGATTTTAATAATGCAAATTACTAATTCAGAAGAAGTTGGTGTGAACAGAGCATCTAGCTGTCATTTCTCTGATGATTTATGTATCAGATGATCAAATCAGATGCAACTTTATGTTACATATTGGTTACGATTGACAGCCCTAGTCTAAAGCTACCATAGAGCCGGACTCATGTCATCAGCTCAAAAACACTGCAGTGTCAGAGCACTGTGAGGAGAAGTTAAAGCATCAGTAAGTAGTAATCTCAGGTGTGAGTAACTGTCTGAACCTGTTTTGATGAGTGTATTCTCTGCCTCTCTGTCTGCCAGCTGGCTCTGTGTGTTCTGAAGGGCTTCCTGTAGTCCTGTGAGGTCATCCTGGAGCTCCTGCAGTCGCGTCTGAGCGGTGGTGAGCTCCTCCTGCAGAGTCAACACTGTGGAGAGACACAGGATTTAAACTATTCACATCCAGTTAGTCCTGAGAGTGAACTCAGAGAGCGACGTAGAGACACACACAGGCTGTACCTTCTGAGTTACAGAGAGCCTCCATGTTCTGCTGCCGCTCTGCTTTCTCCCTCTCCTTCAGCTGCTGGTTAAGAAGCCTCACACGCCTGCAAAACACACACACACACACACAGAATATTCAATTCAATTTATTTTATTTTTATATAGCGTCAAATCATAACAGAAGTTATCTCAAGACGCAGGTCTATACCGTATAATGTAGAGACCGTACAAGAGATCCCCCATGAGCATGCACTTAGTGCAACAGAGGCAAGAAAACCCTCTTCTTTAACAGGTAGAAACCTCATGTTTGACTTTTGCGTCTTGTTTGTTTGTGTAGTCTGTCCTCTTCCAGAGGCCTTTCCCATTTCACAGTTTGTACCTCCTCGATTCCTTTCCTCGACTCCTCTCCTCGTGTCTTAGTCCCTCCCCCGGGAGATGCGAGCGGAGGAGGCGAGTAACAGACGCGAGGACAGAGGAGTTGAGGCAACCGGCATTTAACACTAATTCTTGCCTCGGAGCCGTCATTTAAAGCGACGTCGATTAAATATGACATGTGGCACAGCTGGATCATCTGTCCATTGTTTAGTTACATCACAGCTGTATTTTATGATCTCTGTCAGATGAGCAGAACAGGCTATATTTACTGTTAATAATTCTATTCACAACGTGGCGTCATGTGACAAGAATGAACAGATGTCGGATTTTTTTTAACACACATTACAGCCGTACAGCTGTAAAAATCATGCCACGATTACAGCGGGTGAATTGGGTGTAGCCTACATTCAATAATAAAACATCAGTAATATGAAGGTGAGATGTCATTAATGAATGTGGTCAGAACAGCTCCTTACGACGCGCTACACAAACGGTGAAGGGCAGAAAGTTTGATCATCTCACTGACATAGTCCAGATGAATCCCAAACTTTATAATCAGCAGTCTAAAGCTGACTTTCAGTAGGCGCTTCAACTTCAAAATAATGAACTTATTGCTCATCATATCAGAGTTTCTATTGGCATATCATGGACACACTATGCTTGTTTTATTGGTGCACATGGTCCCCAGCTGTAGATAAGCACTTTTTAATGATACCATTTTATAATTAATAGCAAATTATTCCGCGGACCCCTTGACAGGGTGACCCCACTTTGAGAATCAATGATGTACATATTATGAAGACCCTTAAGGCAAATTTGTGATTTGTAATATACATTCAAATTAACGTGACACACAAAGTGATCACTGAATGAAAAGTGTTTTCTCACTGTAGCCTTACTGAGACATGAGTTAGTGAGAGTCCATGCTAAGCTGAGGTACCTGCGGAGCTGAGTGTTCTGGCTGTGTAGTGATGACAGGTCTGGTTCAGTCTGGAGGTTTGAACTACCGACATCCATCAGTGGTGAAGACACGGTCTGCTCCAGGTGACTGAGCAGCCTCTCTGCTACACTGCCTGCACACACACACAACATGTCTGCATTAATAATGTGATAATGTCATGATCTGTTTTTATGTCTACATTTATCTATATAGTGAGGCTTAAAACACGCCTGATGTGCGTTCCAGTTAGACCCAGACAGGTTACCTTGTCCAGCGATCAGAGCCTTGAGTTCTCCCAGCAGATACTGAACCGTCCTCATTTTCACTCCCGTCTCTGCGCTGCTGTCCTCCCCGCTGGGTGTGTCCTGAGGGACTTGATCAAGCTGTCCAGGCTCCAGCTGCATGTTTGACATCTCCAACATACAGGTGTGTATGTGTGAGTGTCTGACAGCTGTGTGTGTGTCTGTGGCAGTGCTTCGGGTAGTGGTGTCTCTCACAGGAACAAACTCCTCCTCCTCTCTGTCACACTCTGCCTGACAGTCAGTCTGAGGGAGAGGCAGCTGGGGTGGAGGGATGGAGGTCTGATGTGGAGGGATGGAGGTCTCATGTGGAGGGATGGAGGTCTCATGTGGAGGGATGGAGGTCTCATGTGGAGGGATGGAGGTCTCATGTGGAGGGATGGAGGTCTGATGTGGAGGGATGGAGGTCTGATGTGGGGGGAGTGAGGTCCGGGGCAGGGGTGGAGGGATGAAGGTCTGATGTGGAGGGATGGAGGTCTGATGTGGGGGGAGTGAGGTCTGGGGCAGGAGTGGAGGGATGAAGGTCTGGGGTGGAGGGATGGAGGTCTGATGTGGAGGGAGTGAGGTCTGGGGCTGGTGTTGAGGGATGGAGGTCTGGGGCGGAGGGAGTGAGGTCTGGGGCAGGGGCAGGGGTGGAGGGATGGAGGTCTGGGGCTGAGGTGGAGGGTTGGTGAGTGGGAGGTGCTGCAGCAGCGTTAGACTGGGTGGAGGAGGGAGGTGAGCCTGCAGCAGGGTCGGAGGTTGTTTCTGAGGTGGACGGAGCTTCACTTGTGAGTGTGCAGCTGGAACAGTAGACTGATGAGTTACTCTTGGAGTTGTGCTGCCTGGTCCTGATCCTGGTCCTGGTCCTGGTCCTGGTCCTGGTCCTGGTCCTGGTCCTGGTCCTGGTCCTGGTCCTGATCCTGGTCCTGGTCCTGGTCCTGGTCCACGCTGGACTGACTGACGACTCTTCAGGTCTGGAGGTGGAGATGAATATGGGGCAACATTAGGTGGTGTAATAGAGGACTGTGTCAGCGTGAGACCTCACCACTGATATCTGAGCTGCAGCTACCTTCACCTGTAAGATGTTCAGTGAAGGGCCACATCACACCAATAAGGTACACTACTAGATATACTATTGTATATCTTGGCTCTTTGGACAACGTGTTTATTACTTATGTTACTGTAGCATTGCACAATTAATTGTGTATTTACTGCTGCAGCACAGAAAGAGTAGGCCTATTACAGATTTAATAAATAACACGCAAACTACTCAGACTTTTATTGCACACATAGAAGATTGAAAATTGGTGAGTTCTTATCAGCTTTGCTCCAGTTTTGAAGGGCTGCTGTAAGTTTTGCAAACCACCAGATGTCACTGTGCTGCTGATTCGAAGCTCTGTAGCTTTTTTTTTAAAGCAAAAAAAGAAAGAAATCCTCAAAGCTTCACAAGGCTTAATCCACCCATCACTAGTTTGTTGGTAATATATTGCTCCTGGACTCTGGACATCTTCATCTCATCTTCATGGTGATCTGATCACAAGTGGACAGCTCTAAGTACAGGTGTGGACACACTCACGACGCATTGAGATCCGATCGCTCAGACCACATTCAGAGGTGGTCTGGGCCACATATGGCCACATTCTTTTAGCAGTGTGTAGTGAATGTGTATGTGAATATGTACTGTAGGATATTACTACTGACATTCATGTATTATTACATCACAACGTCTGCTGTATTAGCCGTTTGTTTACTGCGTGTTTATTTGCATTTAGAGCGGGGAAGTGATCACAAGTGGTCACTGGAGACGCACGCATGTGGAGACGCATTCTAATGCCAGGTGTGAACAGACGTATTTAAAGCTGTCCACTTGTGATCAGATCACTCAGGATGCATGTTAATGCCAGGTGTGAACAGGGCCTTTGTTGTGTCGTCCTTGACATTGTCTAGTTGTGTGTGATCCTCCTTCTCATAATGTCAAATAAACTGAACTAAACCGCAAACACATTCATGAACACACACCGACCTGTGTTTGTGTTCTTGGTGGTCTTCTTCCGTAGTGAGGTAGATGGTCTTGATTTAGCTGCTCCACCCTTCACTGCTCTGGGAGGGCCTGGCACGGCTTCTACACACACACACACACACACATTCACAGGTGTGTACATCATTATAATGGGATGTTGTTTCATCACATATATCATACAAGCCAGTCACTATAAATACAGAAGCTGGCTTGTAACTAGGGCTGAAAATAACTATTATTTCCATTATCAATTCATGTATTATTATTTGAGTTCATCGGTTAAGCATCTGTTTGTCCAACATGCTAAACCCCAAAGATATAAATGATAGGGATGGGTGACATCAAACTCTTTTAATTCGATACCGATACTGATATCAATCTTTTCTTAAATGTGATTTTTCAAAATCATGGTCACATAACACGTACCAGCCATTAATAACAAATTTATTACAAAAGCAAATTTGAGTAGATAAAAATGTTTGTGCCACTAAGTGTAAAAAGAAAATAGTCCAGTATTTTACAGAAATACTATGATTAAAATGTATGATTTATAACTTTCAGGGTGTGTTGTTTTTGTCACTAATAGTGCATCTTGCTGTATTTTTATCTACAGGTGACAAGTAGCACAAACACCACGTTACGTTCCCTTTCTGCCGTTCTCTCATGTTTGATGTGGAAGTGTGCATCTGTGCACTGCTGTGCTAGGTTCTGATGTCACATGGTTTCCACAGTCATGTGACATGGGCCAGCTACGCTAGCTAACTAGCTAATATGTCAGGGCTGTTTTGGCACAAACATTTTACAAAAGTAGAGAAAACATTTGGAAGTGATGCAGCCACCCACGTTTGTATTTAAATATTTTTTTAATTATTGATATTTTTTTTAAAGTAATCAATACCAAATGAGTAGCTTGTGAGTATTGAAGTATCGATACCACAGTATTGATCCGCCCATCCCTAATAAATGATAGAAAACAGATATAAAGCAGAGAAAAGTAGCCAATCAGAATGGAGAAGCTGGAACCAGAGGATGATTAAAGGATTATGAAAAATGTTGCTGATTAATTTTCCAGACTAATCATTTGATCGACTGATTGTAAAACACTATTGGTCTGCTTCATTCATGGCTATTATATTAGGAAACTCATCTGACCTGCTTTCTCAGCCTGAAGGATGCCGCTGAGCAAGGCAGCACAGCGGTCCAGACCCTTATGGAGAGACGTGACCTGAGGGGACAGAAAACATTCAACATGATGCTGATGACTTTTATTAGGAAACTGATATGACACTCTATTACCAGAACTGTTTACACACCCACTTCCTGCTTCACTGTGACCTACTGCACAGTCAGTGTTCCTGTACAATGAGGATTAGTGACATTTCAGGTGTGCTCACCATAAGTTTGACCTCTAAATAAAACCTGCAGTAGGCAGTATATTTTTGGCATCATTGGGCAAAAATTCCATAATTTCAGCATATTGTAATTCAAGTGTTCTGAGAGAAAACTAGACTTCTGCACCTCCTCACGGCTCTGTTTTCAGGCTTTAGAAAAATCTAGTCTGTGACGGGAGACTTTGGCCAATCACGGGTCATTTCAGAGAGAGAGCGTTCCTATTGGCTGTTCATTAAACGGGGGCAGTTGTCAATCACTCGCGGATCAAACAGTCAAACTAGGCAGCGCTGATCAAATATGAATCAATATTCTGTTACTGTAATGCCTATTTCTCCCATAAAATATTTTCAGAAATATCTTTTAGTGTACTGTTTAGCTGTAAAATGAGAAAGTTGAGGAAATACCAAGCACCGCCCACCAGCCGAAGCAGACTTTCTCATTTGATCATTATCCTGCTCAAAATATCCTCTCATGTCTTTTGTACTGGTTGTGAATCAGTTCCCTACCTGGTTTTCAGAGTCTGTGGAGTACAGAGAGTAGGCTGGCTCAGGGCGGGCTGCCGGTCCAGGGTTTGGAGTCACTCTGACAACACAAGTTAGAGGAGAACAGCATAAGAATGATTCAAGATTCAAGAGTTTTTTTTGTCACGTACTCATACAGGATGTGCAGTGAAATGTAAAGTGGCAGTGCTCACAGGATTGTGCAAAACAACATCAACTATACAAATATATAAAAAAGAAATTGTAGGGACAATGGCATTATTTACAATGAGAGGGGTCTATATACAATATGGACTATAAATATAAGTGTGTGATGTGTGTGTGTGTGTGTGTGTATGCTCTGTATGTAGCCCTATGTGTGTGTGTGAACGTGAGTGGGGGTAGGAGGGGCAACGTGTGGCGCTTGGTGGGCGCCATGGAGAGGTCAGAGTTCACAGTCCTGATGGCCTGGGGAAAGAAACTCCGTCTTAGTCTCTCTGTTTTGGCAGCGTGGCTGCGAATGGGAGAGAGCTAGCAGGAACATACACTGTATAAGTACAGTAAAAAGTACAAAACAAATCCCAGTGTACTCACCGTCTCCTGGTCAGCTGCCCTTTGACCCCTCCTGTCAGCCTCCCTGATGTCACCACCTGCCAGTCACAAACAGCTGTAACATCTGTCACTGTGAGAGCTACCTGCCAGTCACAAACAGCTGTAACATAAATCCTGTCACTGTGAGAGCTACCTGCCAGTCACAAACAGCTGTAACATCTTCCTGACCTGCCAGTCACAAACAGCTGTACCCTGTCACTGTGAGAGCTACCTGCCAGTCACAAACAGCTGTAACACCTGTCACTGTGAGAGCTACCTGCCAGTCACAAACAGCTGTAACACCTGTCACTGTGAGAGCTACCTGCCAGTCACAAACAGCTGTAACATCTGTCACTGTGAGAGCTACCTGCCAGTCACAAACAGCTGTAACATCTGTCACTGTGAGAGCTACCTGCCAGTCACAAACAGCTGTAACATCTGTCACTGTGAGAGCTACCTGCCAGTCACAAACAGCTGTAACATCTGTCACTGTGAGAGCTACCTGCCAGTCACAAACAGCTGTAACACCTGTCACTGTGAGAGCTACCTGCCAACACAAGGCACCCACCTGGAGCTGAGTGCACTTACAGCTTAGAAATATATATTTTGTATTAGTTAACCTGCAGGGACGGATGATAACGTTCTCACATGTCTGTAACACTTTCATAAACTCCTTGTCCAATGACAGTTAGCTACAGTTAGCTAGTTAGCTTTAGCTGTCTTAGTTTAGTATAGTAGGGTAAATCAGGTTTAATCGGTCTTACCTTGCTTTTAGCGGTTCCTTTCATGGTGATCTAAGTTACTACAGCTCAAGATAGATTTTATACACTTTATCTGACTATTCTATACTCTATATATCGACTTTAGCCGACAGGTTTGAAGTGTTTTCTCCACCGTTTCATTTAACTTCTACAACTTCCGGGTGACGCAGAAAGTTTGAAACGGAAAACATGTAGCTGACCAATCAAAATGACAGGAAAGGAGACCACGCCCACATATGGGCGGGGCTTCAGGACCAGGAAGAATACACCACCACGGCATGGATGTATTAAGAGAAGCACCATAAAACATATTTGACCATGATTAATAACTTAAAACTCAAAAATTCTAAATTGACTAAAACTATTAAATTGTTTAGACATTTTAAATTTATCCCAATAGTTTAACAGACTGTTTTTAACAAATGTTTTTGTTTATTCATCTTTTCCCTTCCTTACACCCTACATTTTATTTGTTATATGATTTATTTTTATACTGTAAAATATTTTTGCAAAATTGTGGTGAAAAATCTGAACATGCAAATATATTGTATTGAACTCTTGAAATAAAGTATTTAAAAAAAAAAAGAGGGGTGGAAGCAAGCAAAATTAAATGATAAAAATTAAGGTGATGAAAACGCATGTGAATTGAAAACTGGAGCTGTAAAAATAGATTTGAATTGAAAAATGGAGGGATAAATTATCAAGATAAATTATCAGTTTGATTAATTTAAAGCCGATTTGATTCTTACATTCTTTACTCACAACACCCAACTGACAGAGAAAAGAAATATATTTTTGTGTCATAATAATAGGTACTCATAAAAAGAAAATAATGAGATTTTTGCAATGGAGACGATGGTTCAAAACTCCATATTCATTCACATGTATGATTCATACTAATACCACACTGTCTAAATACCCCACTACAACCCCACAAGTAATGGTCAACTTTTCATGCTGTTTTCAGCTTTGTGAAGATGCATTTCCAGCTGATCCAAGATGCTTTTATTCAGCTTAAGTAGGAGAAATTTGTCAATACATGAGGAAAAATCACCAAATTTGGAGAGAAGCCTACATGGTTTTACATGGAAGGATATGAAAAATTGTAATCTGAAAAGTAGCTAGTAGCCAAACTAAAGCTGTCAGATTTGTTTCAAGCATGTTTGCTTTTATTCCAAAAAACAATGTTTGGCATCTAATCTATAATAATGCGTCATAATTCATGTTCATTTGGTATTAAATTAAATAGAGCAGGCTCAGGTCCAGAGAACGGCTCATTTGCCACAGGCCGTCCACACCTGGTTCTTGGCCTCATTATTTTTTTTAATTACTTTAAATAGTAGAAGTAGTGGAGTAAAAAGTTTAATATTTGCCTCTGAAATGTAGTGGAGTAGAAGTATCAAGTAAAATACTCTAGAAAAGAACAAGTACCTCAAAATTGTATGTTAGGTGTAGTACTTGAGTAAATTACATTCCACCACTGGGAACCGATGAGGTTATGGATATCAAATGCATCAGGATTTGCACTCGTCTTAGTGATGGACAACAGTGGAATGAAGATGAATACCCAAAATCACCATACACAACACATTAGACAATAAATGTAGTCTTTGCTTTGAACAAATACTTATTTATTAGTGATCTTTATGAAACAAAATATAGTTGGAATATGACATCCTTAAGTTTTGTCTTTGGGTTAGACACATTGTTTTCCTTATTAACCGTGTTATAAATGCAAGTGATGACTTAAAAAATAAAACAAATTTGCCACAATATGCCAGTCAGGGAAGACTGATTAAGTTGTCGCGTCATACACGAGACCTGTTTAACATCTTGCTCAACATTTTAACTTTTTTTTCTTCCTTCAAACAAAAATACTTTGATAAAACTACAAGCTGAACACGTGAAAAGAAAAATAACTCAATGCTGTGTGGGTGTGTTGCTCTAATATTTCCTCTATTCCCATTCTTCTTCTTCATCTGCAGTCGCAGCAGCAGTCGGAGCAGCCGGCTGGCCCCTCACATCCTTCTCTTGGAAAGATCCTCCCTGAAGACACAGTGAGGACAGACAGTTACACTGACATCACAAAGACTCCAGAGAGAAAAAGAACAGCGATTATAAGACAGAAGAGTTAATCCAATTACCTTCCTGGAGTCTGTGGAGGCAAAGCCCTTCCTGGAGGGGTTGAAGCCTGCTCCAGGGCCGCTGAACGCAGACTCCTCTAACCATGAGGGCACTTCCTGCTGGGCCTGTCAATCCCAGTCAACATATGGAAACAATGAAGGCCCACACTGACTGTGCTGTAAGTCCTTACTAGTGATGCATTATTCCTGTACTGTCAATGACTGAATGGTGTTTTCTCAGGGGGGATAACTCATGCAGGCTATTACTACGGCTGGGACGATTCACCCATCTCCTGATTCAATACTATCACGATACTTTAGTGCTGATTCGATAATGTATTGTGATTTTTAATTATTACGATTCATTGTGATTTTTGTAAACTTTAACACTAAACCATGGGAACAAGTTGAATCACACACTTCTAGGGACTTTTACTTTGAAAAATATCTAAATTAATACATTAAATTGTTTGATTTTCAGCATGTATGTAGTCAGAGATGTCCTGAAGTCAAATATATCAGTCATTATTTATTACATTTTTTTCTAGCAACCCAAAAATCAAAGAATAAAGACATTTCCCTCACAAATTAGTGGTATTTTATTTCATGTAATGTTTTATACTTCTGGTGAATATAATCCAATCAATCTTATTTCCATATATGTATTTTGTATATACAGTTAACACCTTATTTTGAAAAGCGGACGTAGTCCCACGTGTCTACTTCCTCTAACTTCTCCAAGGTGGTCTCTAGCTCTCCCGTCAGCTCCGTTCTCTTTATCCATCCATGGTCAGCTCCATCGGGGCCGTTTCAATGCATTTAACATAAATGTCAGTATATGGGTGCTCTACAGTTGTAGCATCGGCCCATTTGACCACGGAGATGAGAGCGAAGGCCGGCTCGACCGCACGTTACCGCGATAAGATAACGTTTCCTGTCCGTGACAGAGTTAGCATGCAGCTTTAGCCGTGATGTCTAGCTCTGCTTTTCCTGCAATGTGTGAAACCCAAAGTGTTTCCATCCTTTACTGGATGTGTAGTGTTTACCACGCTGGATTTAACATGTGAGGGTGCAGGTCGTATCCACGTGGAATTCAAATTGATTCCAAAATCGTAAAAAAATAAAATCGTGACACATAGGTGAATCTATTTTTTTCCCCACCACTAGCGATTACTGCTTGTTAGTGAAGTAACAGGCTCAATATGAATGTGGATGATGAAGTTGGTGACAGCTCTCTTACCTTGGACAGGACTGTGAGGAGGTTGCGAGCCAATTGGCCATCAGCTTCAGGGTCATAGAAAGACACAGCCCTTCCGATGTTACCACAGCGGCCAGTTCTCCCAATACGGTGGACATATTCGTCAATGTTGCTGGGGAGGTCAAAGTTCACCACATGCTGTACATCTGGAATATCCAGACCGCGGGCAGCCACAGAGGTTGCCACCAGGACGGGACATTTGCCGGAGCGGAAGTCTGCCAGAGCCTGCTCTCGCTCCCGCTGCTCGCGGTCACTGCCAGACAACACAACACATTACTATCTGCATTCAAACACAAGTGGAAATATAGGATTCCTGGACACGTCACTAACCCATGAATGCTGGTGGTCAGAACTTTCTCCTGGCACAAAAAAGTGGCAATGAAATCAGCTTGTCTCTTGGTCTCCACAAACACCATGGTGCGCTCCGATCCTGCAACAACAAAATCAACACTAAGACAAACACCACCAGCTCATGATCCATTGTTGACAAGTTACATGTTGAGCTGTAATGCATTATTCAGTCCTACAAGAGCTGCAGCTGTGAAGCTTTGGCGACCCCTAACTGGGTAGATGGGTCTGCTGCAAGCAGTACTGTCAAAAGCCTTTTTGTGTCTAGTCTTAGCTCATAGGGTTCTAATTATTCATTAAATAATAAATCCTTGTCCTTGCTTATATTTAGAGGTTTTCTGAACGTTGGAAAGTAAAACAGCTACGAAAAACTTTACCAACGGTCTTGAGAAAGTCAAGGAGCTGCTCCCTCTTGGAGAACTTGGTGACTTGGACAAACGTCTGCTCCACATCACTGCAGGCTCCGCCCACCACTCCCACGGCCAAGAACAAATAGTCGGTCTTGAGGAAGTCAGCCGCCATCCTGCAAAGACACACTTCCATTTTATACATGCTAAGCTCACTTCTGCAGTAAAATATGTGGTTGATCAAGGAGCAGACCTCTGGATGTCCTCCGGGTAGGTGGCACTGAACATCAGAGTCTGGCGGTTCTCTTTGGACGGCATTCCAGGGGAGCCCACCAGGCGGCGCATGTCAGGCTCAAAACCCATATCCAACATCCGGTCAGCCTCATCCAGCACCAAGTACCGCAGTTTACTCAGCCCAACCTGGAGCACATACGCCATTCAGTTAGTTCTTCAACTAAAGACTGTATAACTTCAAACATCAAATGTTTGAAAATTCTGAATTAATTTACCTTTCCTCTTCCAATCATGTCCAACAGTCTCCCTGGGGTTCCACACACCACATTGCACCCCCTTAAGATGTCTCTTATTTGGTGTCCAGTGTTGACTCCACCATAAACCACTACTGGACGCACACATGTCCTACAACAGTCAGAGGACACAGATTAGAAGCCTGGAGAACGTGGCCCCCCTGTAGTTTCAGCTGGGAGCGAGTTCACTGCCTTCCACAAGCTCTCTTAGCTTTTCTAGTCTAATAAATAAACAAAAAATTGAGAGGAAATATTCTTACACCTATTTTCCTTATTAAACAGAAAAATACAACGGTACATCTGAATTCAAGTTTCTCTCTTTCACCGAACAAAGACTAGCTTAACTGCCTTGTTAACTCATCATAAAACACTTTGTCAAAGCCACCGTCTAAACATACCCAAAGGCAAACTTCCTGGCCTCCAGGTAAATCTGGTTGATGAGCTCCCTTGTTGGGGCCACAATGATGGCTTCAGGCTCCTGCACCTCACTGAAGGAACTGGCGGCCGCACCATCAGCCATCAGCTGCTGCAGAATAGGGAGCAGGAATGCAGCCTGGAGAAGGGAAGATGACTTTATACTCAATCCAAAACAACTTTAGAAGAAGTGTGAAAAAGTGCTTCTCTCTCATCTCACCGTTTTACCAGATCCAGTCTGTGCACAGGCCATGAGATCTCTGCCAGCAGAGATGATTGGCATGCCGTACTTCTGCACAGGTGTCGGCTTCACATAACCCGACTTGCTGACGTTTTTTCTCAGGGACTCGCACAATGCTGCCTCTTCAAAAGTCTGGAGGAAAAAGGTATGATTTGTTGACTGAGCAGACCTTCCATCACTTATACAACAGATGAAACACACCAGCTTCAAGGGACAGTTCATATTTGTTGCCATAAGGTTACAAACCAGGTGAAGGCTTAATGCAAGGTCTGTAGATTTTATTGTTGGACATCCCAGTGAGCTGGCAGCTTGTCAGACAACTTAAAACATCTTCAGCCAAAACACAGCACCATTCTGTCGACTGGTGTTTTGGAGGGATTTATGATAATTTTTTATCAATTCTCCAGTGGTTAAAAAATGGTTAAATTTAGCACCAAATCTGTGTGACAAATGCTATCAACACCAAAAATTGCTGCAACACCTTATGAGACATAATAGAGCATGGGGATGGCCATCATAATGTTCTAAGCCCTTATAAACTTACACAATTTATTTTAATTAATTAATGTTTATTTCTGATTCACAACTAGAACAATCTGACACACAGTGCTGAGCTGCATCTCAAATTAATCTTCAGGTTCCAGCTTTCAGATGATGTACACCACTTCTATTTGACATCTACTGTTGACCTGCTATCTCCCCCTAAAGACCCCCTGTACCCCTCTAAAGACCCCCTGTACCCCCCTAAAAAGGATAAAACGCATCTATTGTGCGTCTCTGAGGGTTAATTGCCTATTTTGTTTTACGAACCAGCTTCTACAAATAGACCAGCTTCTGTTTATCAACTAATTCATTCATTCATTTGTTATTTCAGAACTTCTTACCATGATAGCCGGCGGTGGGTTGGTTCCACTGACATCCACCATGATGTCATCATACTTGTCAAAGTTGATGCCTTTCTCATAGTGGGCAAAAATGGAGTCTTCATCTTCGGGGAGGGATGGGGGAACATACGTGACCTTCGGTCCTGCAGGTCACAAAACAAATTCTTTATGTGGTGTAGGAGTGGTACAAGCTTAATCACACTGCAGGACTGCTGAATATATTTACATTGAACAGTTTGTTAACTTACTGTCACCATCGTTTTCATCCTTCTTTTCTGGATCTCTATCTTCTCCTGTATCAGAAACAGATGTCAGTCACATCAGTGAAATGTTTCCCAACTGAATGGCTAAATCAGTTAATCATTTAAAAAAACATCACAACCTTGAGCAAAGATCTCCTCATCTCTCCCACGGTAGCCTGCAATGATACAAGACACACTCAACATTTACCAACTTGAAACAGTGACTCTTCCATTAGGTTAAGGGATTGCTCATTTACCTCCTCCAAAGCCTCCTCTGGCACCCTGGTCACCACCTTCAACACATTATCAACTATTAATGATGTGCTCATCACATTTCAAATTAACAATGGATCACTTAATTAAGCAATACATTTCTCTGTATTTCACAACTTCAAGCTTAAGCTGTCCTGCTTCACTATAACAGGACTGAATCAGGAAATACCTCGTCTGAAACCTCCTCCTCTGCTGCCTCTTCCTCCTCTGCTTCCTCCTCTAAACCCTGTTCAGAACATGCAGTATTGAAATACAAAGATTCACGTACAGCAGATAAAAAAGGTATTCCTGTTTTTGTACTTTGTGTGGGCGACTAACAAAAGAAAAGAAGAGAAAAACCTACCATTTTCACACACTTCATCGTCTCCTGTAAAAAAGAAAAGAAAAAAAGAAAAGGCAATTCGTGTTGTCAGCTGAAATGTCTTTAGGTCAGTTGAACTAAGAATAAACCCAGTGGTCTTAGAACCAAACATATGAAAACATTACCATTGAATTCACTGCGATCTGTCCTGTCAAATCCTCTGCCGCGCCCTGATAGAATAAACATGCTGTCAGGACACACAATTTCATAAACAGTGCAAAGCATTCAAAGGAATAAACATCATCTGCTAATACAACACAGTATTTGATCTTCATGTTAAGGTTTAATGGGCAACTTCATAATGGTACAATTGTCTATGGAACCCCCCCCGTCTCATCCAGGATGCTTCTTATAATGTTTGTGGTTTGTAAAGTTTCATCCTTTGCAACGGTAAGATGACTACAGCTGACTACCTCTAAGAAAACCTTAGAGCCATCGTTCAGGCCTACAGGGCCTAATGTTTGATATTCACAACAGGTTTCAATATAGTATTCCATCATGTCTAAAACCTCTAAAGTAGAGATGCACGGATAAGGAATTTCAGGGCCACGTTAACAGATATTATTAATCCTAGAAATGCAAAAATGTGAAGCGGAAAACAACAATATATTTTTAGATTGACAAGTTTTATCTGGTCAAAGTCTACAACACTTTCAAATTATCTCATGTAGGGATGTGCATGATTAGTCAACTAGTCGATTAAAAGTTGCTAGGCTCACTAGTCTGGAGTGGAATGAAGTTATGTCTCACCTCTGCCTCCTCTACCTCTGAAACCACCTCTTTCTCCTCCTGTATTGTTCAAGCTGTCCCCATCTATAAAGAACAAATTGGAAGGTCAGTAGCATCAAGGACTGAGCAACTGCTGACACCAGTTAATATAACACTGCTCAGTGCTTACCATTCCCATTCTCATCAGGACCTACAAAACAAAGGTCAAAACACCAAAATTAGATTAAATCCTTCTACGATGCCCATAGAGTTCAATTTAATCAAAGCTATCTCAATCTAAGCATTATTTTTAACTCCTACTCAGGGGTCTCATTTCTAATCCAAACTACACCTCATCCTAGTACACATAACTACTGGTTTTGATCTCTGGAAGCAGAATTTATATATTCAGTCTCTCGACTAACAAGGATTTTACTACTTGTTAAATGGGATGCACGGGAACCTGAGGAGAATGAGCTTTTAAATCCTCCTTGTCTGCCTCGGCCTCTTCCACCACGACCTGTAGAGAAACAGAAAAACATTCTTCATCGATGTCCTCTAGAGTAGAGACGGTCATTGTTCATCCTTTCCACACTTACCCCTTCCAAATTCGCCACCATCACTGTTCCAGGAGCCTCCTTGTGTGCCTAAAAGTGTTCATGTCCAATAATTCATCATCTTAACTTCAATAGGTAACAAATTATTATAATTCCAAGTACCCTTTATTTGCAGTAACAAGAAGTGATTTCAGCAGATTTGAAAGGACAGAACAGTTAATTTCACATGTTAACAGTGGATGTACAAGTAGTGTTGCATGGTATACCAATACTAGAAGGTATCTTGGTACCCTGCCGTTAAAAACGATACCCCGTTTTATTAGTATCGATACTTTAAGCATGACCGTGTTTTAATACGAGCCGTGACTTGCAGCGCTCTGCTTTAGAGGACGCCATTAGGATTGGGATCCCGCGGGACCAGGCAGTTATAACTTTGCTGCTGGTGGGAGCAAGAGGTCAAAAAATAAACTGTAGTGATAACCAGAAGGATGGAGTATTATTAGTATTAAAGTATTAATTTACTGTGTTTCTCTGTAATGTGAAATTGACGGAGAGGAAATGCAGTCCAGTGAAGAGTGACTCTTCTCTCTCTTCACACCACTACGACACAACACAGCTCTTTCTACCGTTACTGTGGTGTCTTCCTGAGTTTAGCATCTTTTCTCTCATCAACTTCTCACAGAACTTCACCTCAATTTATTATCATTTCGTTGTTTTTTGTTTGGGGAGCCTCGTCTTCCGTGCTGCAGTACCACTCTCTGCCTTAACTGTTACTAATGTGCCAGCTGGGGCGCTGTTTTAGGCGCTGTCTTATTAAACGCTGTTTAATAAGTGATATCACAATCAGAAATACTTTATTAATCCCAGGGGAAATTACAGTTGTTCCGTTTTAGAATACAAGTATATATAAACATAGATAAGCTAAAAGAAAGATATAAATAAGAATACAGATGAAATGTAAATATGTGTGCATAATCACAAATAAATGCAAATATAAAATTTACTATCAAAGAAATCAAACTTCCATAAAGGGGACATCAGATTACTGCATACCACTTAATTTTTTAAATTAATACATTTTTAGTTAATAAAATACTATTTTAAGTTCCATGTTCTGTCATCTATTATTCCATTACTTTTCCTGATGTTTTAGATTTTTGCCGTGGCATCGTTTCAGTATCGTATGGAGATATTTAGGCAGGGTATCGGATCAGAATTTTGGTATCGTGACAACATTATGAACAAGAACTATTACAGATTACAATGTAATGGCAAATAATTGTCATTGATTTATTTGCATACAGAGCAGTAAACATACCTTCACTTGAGGTGTGGCTGGTTACTGCAGTATTACTAGTTCCCTGTAAAAGAAGAGTAAATTCAGATCAGGTGTTGACCATCTGTCTCCATGGCAGGAAAAACAAAGCTGGACATAATTAGCTAATTACTTATTTTTTAATGACACTTACCTCTTCTTCCCACTCGTCCATTTTTGTTCACCTAAAAATAATAAAACACAAAGTCAACATTCAGATGCTAGAACTACATTACAGTTGCTTTAGAGTAACTACTAATGATGGGACAGCAAAAGTACAAATAAATATCATCCAAGTTAATGTGATATTAATGACTTGGAAGCTTATGAGTGTCTTGGTTAAAACCTTTCCTACAGGAACAGCTTTGTTCCAGCTGCAATTGTTAATCTAAATAAGTCATAGCAACATTTGCACATATTTATGGAACGTTTTATCCTTTTGTCGTTTTATTGTGTCTTTTGTCCTGATATTTCAGTGATTTTCTATATTGTTCTTGTGGCCTTCTTTTTGCTGGGTCATGATCCCAGTAAGCCTTTTGAGTACTCTTTGTCATGTGTGTGTCTTTTGTCTGTGCTCTACTGCTTCATCTATTGTCAATACGGATGCCATCCTCTATTTTTGCTGCAAAACAAATCTACCTACGGGTACAAATAAAGTCACCTGAACCTGAACCTTTCGTTCCCCAACAGTGACGTCAAACATTTGGCTTTTTGGCACCACGTGATTTATGACACGTCACCGACCACGTGCTTTCAGCAGGGCAACGGTTGAGATAACTTTAGCTAAAACACCAGATATGACATCAACTTTTAGGTACAAATATGAAATCCGTAACGTTATACACGACGAACTGTACTTAAATGTGCAAACGTTATCCTAAACATAAGCTCTTAACGAGCAAGGCAAACTAACATCGTTGCTAACGTGCTAGCTAGCATCGTTGCTAACGTGCTAGCTAGCATCGTTGCTAACGTGCTAGCTAACATCGTTGCTAACGTGCTAGCTAGCATCGTTGCTAACGTGCTAGCTAACATCGTTGCTAACGTGCTAGCTAGCATCGTTGCTAACGTGCTAGCTAGCATCGATGCTAACGTGCTAGCTAATATCACCCATTTCTTTGCTGGCAAAGTGTGCAAAATTATCCTGCGCTATTTATGTCTAATCCCGGTTAAAAGCGGGACAGCTCACTGATGCTCCCTCACAAAACACTAAAGTTTAAAATAATAGTTGTAAAGACGCTGTGACCTTGGCGGCCATGTTTAGAGGACCAACGGCTGTTAGCATAAGCGAGCTAGCTCAAATGAGCTAACTCGGCGTCGATAAAGTAGAATAAAACGTTGATAAAACATCCTTTCTGTTCTCTGATATGGTTTATGAACCGGTGGCGACGACACACACTAGCTAACCTGCATAAATATACCTTTTTTAAATGCTTCTCAGGTGGAATATGATGATTATCTCCCTCTGTGGCGTTGTTCCGCTCAGTCAGGTCGCTGCTCTTTGGAGGGTCGTGTGCAAAGTGTGCACACCGAACTGACCGGCTCGGGTTGCCAGTTCCGCTGCTTTCCCGCCCAACTGGATTATTTTTTGAATATACAACTAAAGATGAATTGATTTACAATAATTCCATCATTCCAAATAAAATAAAAAGAGGTCCACATGAAGATATTGCACAGATATTACCCATGCAATAAGTGTTTACATACATTTAAATGTGCTCCTTCTGTAAAATAGAATCTGAATCCATATCTCACTTATTCTATGAATGTACATTCTCTCTAAATCAAATCAAATCAAATCAAATCAAATCAAATCAATTTTATTTGTATAGCCCAAAATCACAAATCACAAATTTCCTCTCCACATCACGATAGATGATGTCTAGAGTTCTGGGTCAAAGTCTCCCTACTGGTTTATACAAACTTTAATATATTAACAACAATATTGGAAGACATGGTCCTGTTTTTGAACTGTAATACAAAATCTCATTTTATTAACAATGCTATTAAGCTTTTATGTCTTGTTGGTAAATACCATATATATAAAGCTAGAGTGCTTCAAACAACACCAAATTTCCACTTATTTTGTGTTGAATTGCAATATCTCTTTGACTCTGTTTCAAAGATCACTACAAACAAAAAAGCTCTTTTGACATCCCATCCATCAAATATACAAAAAATTGTTATGTAAAGAAAATATTAACAAATGAACTATATAAATTTAAAATATCTGGTCATTTCCCTTGTACTAAATGTCATTGTTGCTTATTTTTATTTATTATGTTTTTATTTTAATTTTATGTAATTTTATTTGATCTCTTTTCTGTCTTTAATCTCATGTTGTCCATGTCATATATTGATGATTTATGAGTTATGGTGTAAAATCTTCATTCTCTTGTTCCATGTAAAATGTATCGTTGAAAGAATTCAATAAAAAAAATATATATATATATATATACAATAATAAACCGTGGTCAGAAGTTTAGGTGTCTGTTTAGGTAAATCGCACTCGCTTAAAAAGGCAATTTACATTTTTGGTATCAGTATATTTGTTAAAAGGATGAATCTGTTGCACAAGTGATGGTGGAAAGGATTGTTGCCTTAATGCCCTCTGCTATCATCATCCAGTATGCTTTATTTTCCAGAGTGTATTTATATTTATTACATAAACACATGTCAGACTCCAAATTAGAGTTGTTGAATGTGGACTTATGTGATCTCTGTACAATTTTAGCAATTTATTCATTTTTAAAAATCCTTTACAGCTTCTCAGATTTCTTATTTCTTACCAGGGTCGATTAAAAACCTTAAAAAACAAAAAGTGGAGCAGTTTGATGACAGCTCTGATGGATTTTTGTCATTATTTTTGAGAAAACTGTACTTTACAAAAACAAGTACTCAAGTAGAAGTAAAATTAGTCATCAAAATAACTACTTGAGTAAGAGTACAAAAGTATTTACTGAAATAATTACTTCAGTAGTGAGTAACTTAGATAAAAAAAAATATTTAAAAAATAAAATAATAATACGAAATAATAATAACAATAATAATAATAATAATAATAATAATAATAGGGTTTAAATATAAGTAATATTTCAATGGAAAGAGTCGTGAATGAGTAAAGAAGGTTATAAGCCAATTCCTCTAACTTGATATTAATGCAGTTGTTTGGTTAGTAGAAGAAAGAGGTATAATACGTGTCCATCATTCTTCATCCAGTTGTCTCCACTACAAACAAAAGCGTATTGTAATACTGACGGTAAAATATTCAAACATAAACATCTTTTATAAAAGTTTTATTTTGAATGTTAGGGCACACACACACAGATTTAATATTCACTCCCGAGATCATATATCATGTTTACAACAAGGAGAAGCTGAATGAAATACATGGGAAGTATTTGGGACACTGAAGCATGAGTTTGTATGACAACACGTGTGATGAGAGTAAAACATGTACAGTATATAAAATGCTTGAATAAGACCTGTGTGCATGTGAACACACTCTATATATAATTAGATGAATTCAATGTGATGCCAGTTTGGACACAACATCCATCTTTTCCTTTTTGTAAGGCGACTTTTTGTACAGTACTTTGATACACTGTGAAATGTTTTGTTTTTCATGTTTCCTGTAAGTTCAGTTTAGTTCAAAAGGACAAAAACTGCTTCCAACGCCAACATTGATTTCACTGGTCCGTTTGCCAAATACCTTCTCTTCTGTACTCCTTTTTAGTTTTCTGGATTTTACTATTCTAAATGAAGATGAGAAAAGATTGTGTTCATATGTAAAAAAAATGAGACAACTCAGAAATAGATGTCATTTGTTTTTATAGGGACAGAACCCCACTGGATGGGATGAGGACAACACAACACAGAGCCAAATCATGAGGAACAATTCAGGAAAAAAATCAATATAATCTGGTCTGGGTCCCTTCTGTGTGGAGTTTGCATGTTCTCCCCGTGTTAGCATGGGTTTACTCCGGGTGCTCCTGAATAGGATAAGTGGTTACAGATAATGGATGGATGGACTCTAATATAAAAGAAAAGTTGCAAAAGTGGAGGTAAGACTACTGCAATCCTTCAGTAAGAACCAACGTCGTGGTAACAAGGATTAACACAGAATTAATGCTAGCAACTGATAAGTCAAAGAGACTGCAGAGACTGACTGTTACACATTGGCATCCTACTAGGGCTGCAACTAACGATTATTTTCATTAATTAATCTGTCGTGTATTTTCTTGATTAATCGATTAGTTGTTTGGTCTAAAAAATTCCCAAAGCCCAAATGTCTTAGATGAGTAAAGACACCAGAAAATATTCACATTTAAGAAGCTGCAATCAGAGAATTTAGACTTTTTTCTTAAAAAATTACTCAAACCAATTAATCCATTATCAAAACATTTGGTGATTAATTTAATAGTTGACGACTAATCGATTCAAGTGTGATTTTCTTCATATATGGAGGCTGATTTGTACAGAGGTAGAAGACAGAAAAAAAGTAGCTATATAGGTAATATCATCCAGAAAAGGGTATTTGCGCCCTCTTGTGGTCACGGTCGGTAACTACAGCTGCATTAATATCAAGTTAGAGGAGTTGCATACAAGCTATACTACTTACGGTCATCATTAAAAATAAAACTTTTATAAAAGACGTTTATATTTGAATATTTTATCGTCAGTATTACAATACGTTTTGTATGTAGTGGAGTCAGCTGGATGTAAAAAGATGGACACGTATTAAACCTTTTTCTTTTACTAACCAAAAGTGGGAGAACATTCATTTGAAGGTCGGTTAGCTTCGGCTAATATTGTGAACTAGTTAGAGGAATTGCATTTAAGCCAAACTTCCGGTTACATCCTTCAAAATAAAACTTATAAAAGACGTGATTGTCGTTTTATTTCAGTTTGAATGCTTCGCTGACAGTATTACAACACGATTTTGTCTGACTTCATAGTAATTTAAGTTAAACTTTCTTCTTCTACTGTAGCCACCTTCTAACAATACATCTGATTATTTTCTTGCGTAATATTAGTACTATTTAAAGGGACTATTTGTAACTTATCACGCGCATAAATCTTAACGGGTCGGTATCCCATGCGCGCTCGCCTGTGGGTACGCGAGCGTGCAGCAGCTCTGCTCCTGCTGTCTGCTCCTGCCTGTTTGCACACCGCGCTCGTTCTCCGTCGCTCCACCTCCACGTGAACGCGCGCACACTACACACTGCAGAAGAGTTAGTTTAGCTCTGAGAATATCTGGTGAATGTGCAGTGGCCGTTTTTGCAGAAATAACTGCTGCAGCTCCTCCAGACCAACAGAGGTTTCCCGTGTCTTGTGAAGTGACGGGGCTCCGCAGCGAGTTACGTTATCGTCCCGACCGGGTGTCGGTGTCTCCCCACAATTTCTATTTCGCAAGATCCAATTTGAATTCCAACGCACCTGGTGAAAGTTCATCAATTTGCGTGCATTTAAAAGCTGGAGAGCAGATGCCACGTTGTTAGAGCGACCAACAATGGACAAGATCGTTCTTTGGAGAGGCGAAAAAACTGTTCGGGTGAGAAGTCTGGACGTCACCCTACCAAATATTTCGAAATTATTTAAGGTTTGTACATAGCCTAATGTTAATTATATATGACAACATGGTCCATAACATTGTAGGAGGACAGGGAGACGGTGAGCACATGGAGACGGTGAGGTGAGCACGTGGAGACGGAGCTCTGTCAGAAATTGACTTCTTATCCAGTTTTAATCAACACTTTTCCTTTGCACTTCTTAGATCTTGGTCGTTTTTAACCATATCTTTGTACATATTTAGCAGGACTGTACACATTAACATTTGTACTGGCATTTGTATTCATAGTATGTGGTTATCCCGATAAGTCAAAAGAAACAAATCACCAGCACTCACAGATATAGAGTCTTTAGGTTTATTCTGGGCAATAAACACTTTGAAAAAGTGCAAAAGGCTGGACATTATTGACTTTTCTTTGTAATACCTCCTTTCATGAGGGGGGCAGCAGGTAGCCTACCTCACTGGCAGTCCTCTACATATGCAGCCCTCTTTATGGAAAACACAAGTCATAGGGTCGATGTAACAGTGGGATTTCCCGGCAATAAATTCACCATTATTTCACCTACAGTTTAGGTCACCTTCTTTCATCCTTCTAAAAACTGCTTTTGCTTTGCTGATTTTCTTGATTCTGAATATCGAATAATCAACAAAGTTCAAAATGTTGTTATACTTGTATTTTCAGCTTACTCCAACAAGCATACATCTTGTTGATGAGGATGGGTCAGTCCTGTTCCCCAGCGGAGGCTACAGACATGAGGTGGAGATGGGCAACCGCTGTGAGGTTGTTGGTGAAGAGGAAGGCCCTACCTCCTCCTCAGCACCCCTCCATGGACCTCCCTCCCCCACTCCCTGTTATTCCAGCCTCAGCCTCAGCCTCAGCCTCAGCTGCCCTGCCCACACCCCCACCTCCAACTAAATGCTTTTCCAAGTAAGAAACACAAGATTCACATATTCCATATTAAATACACAGGTGTCACATATGTTATACTGATGGAGTCCATTCTTTTATTGCTATACAATACAATAGAGTACACCACAATGCTGTACATTTTAATATAATTAGTTAATACTATACAAATCTCTAATGTTGTGGATCTTGTAGTGACTGAGTCCCTCAGTCTGTCTTCAGGAGCAGGGGGATCACTCAGGAAGAGGAGAAGGAATAGGTATTAATATTGCATTTTCCCAAATCAGATATCTAATTTCGAACATGTTGACCAAAATAACATAATTTATTAGTTCAGTTTCTTAACTTGAGCAGTTCATAGAAGTGTCGTTGTATTCCTCAACTTTATGGTGTGTTAGGCTAGCCCACTTATATAAACATGTAAGTACATTGACATGTATACATTTTTATAAATATTTATATTATTATTTTTTAAATTAAGAGAAAATTTCAAATTGCACAGATGGTACCCAAATGGCCAATTTGAAGATTGTGCCTTAACATGGCTCTGCTAAAAGCTATCCAACTTTGCTCTGCTTCATTTTATTAGCATCCGTCTGTGCACAGGTGATGTTCAGATGTCGTGATACGGGGTTTTGGGCTGCAGCTACATCATTCCAAAGGATATCCACCCTCAAAGTGTACAGTTTTGTTAGGCAAAAATGAAATCTTTCATTTATTCTGTGTTCCATCTTCACTTATTTAAACCCAGTAACATATATGCTAATGCTTACACCTCGGCAGAAATCTGACAATTGTAACTTTTATGATACCAAGATTATTCAATACACCTTGTAGTTGCAGAGATACACTCTATTCATTTTGGGCATTTTCAAACTATTGCCTCAGCCAGAGGCCAGGCTTCAAGAGATTAACTGAGCCAAGCTAGTTCACGGCAAACATCTACTCCTTCCAAAAGATTAGCATTTCTAACAAATTACAAACGGACACTAACTCATTTGGTGAACATTTAACATAATTCTGTATTAATTTGAGCTCCATGTATTTGTGAATAAACTTGATGTTTCCTAGATAACGCTCGTCTGCCTCAACAACGAAATGTACACATTTTTATAACTGCTGATTTATTAAATGGGAGTTCTACTGAGTGAAACATGATTCCTAATTTAGCAGAAGACCTCAGTAATATAGAAGAAGTCTGTTTTGTCAGGTTGTAAACATTACCAGTGTCTGATAACCAATAATGATATATGATATGAAAGAAGTACATGAAGTCAGTAGCACGTTCTTGGTGAACTTAAGTGTTTTTGCAAACACTAACCCTAACCTTAATTGATTGTTATTGGACTAGCATAACACGCCATAAACAATTATCAGATAGTTGGGAGTCTACAGCAATCATTCTATGAACGGCTCATAATGGAAGAAAATTACTTGAAAATTGTGTTGATTCAGTGAACCTACTTTAAATATACACATTTTGACACTTATTTTAAATAATTTCACATTCTAAATTAAATGTCATTATAGTCAAATGTCAGT